>JH431646.1:387678-437180 GCA_000239455.1 Strigamia maritima | reverse complement strand
TTTTTCTATCAAACAACTAGTCATTACATAACATATTTTTTAGTAACAAAATTTAATTTAAAAAAAAAAAAAAAATTTTAAAAAATTTTTTGAATTTTTCCCTTACTCCCACCCCCCTTCTATATAAAATAAAGTTATTTAAAAATTACCTGAATCCTGCTTGGCAAAATCCACAAATCTGATCTCCACAAAGCCCCCAGTGGTAAATACCCACTTTTAGCAGCCCCCCAACGACCCCGGGGTCCAGTTGGAGGTGGCAGAACTGAAATCATTGTTTGGATGTCTCAATCCAAACTATGAAATGACTAAAAGCAAAATGGCTGCTCCTTAATTCCAACATGCTTTAGATGGTCCACACCTCGGTCCACACTTGTTCTTCACACACTTGTTTTTGCAGTCAAAAACACCAGCTATGACTGTTGTTTCTTGAGGTCTGTGCCCTGCTCTCCCCCGCTCCTGACTGCTCCAATCTCAGGATCTGAGGATCACCCTCTCTCAGCCAATCACAAGGCTCTTTAGCCCTCGGGCATGCTGGAGCGGAGTTTCGGCCAAACCTCCAACTAGATTCGCTTCGCTTTGAAATAACAAACACAGACCACGGTGCAAAGTGACTACTTTGTCCCATAGGGATAATAAATTAAGTGTGAAATCATCTAGCAGGTGGAGGATGGGAAATTAGTTGCTAGATGGGAAATTAGAGCAGGTGAAATAAACAAGAAAAAAAAAGTTTTTCTTGCAGGGATTTTATGTTTTTAAAATTTTACACGTTAGAATAAACATAAATATAGGCTAAACCTTAAAATATCCCTAATTTAGGCTCGAAATCTTAAAATAACCCTATTAACCTGAAATAAACCAGTTTATGTCAAATTTTGTCTCAAAAAAGTCAAATTTTGTCTCAAAAAGTCAAATTTTGTCTCAAAAAGTCAAATTTTGTCTCAAAAAGTCAAATTTTGTCTCAAAAAGTCAAATTTTGTCTCAAAAAGTCAAATTTTGTCTCAAAAAGTCAAATTTTGTCTCAAAAAGTCAAATTTTGTCTCAAAAAGTCAACTTTTTCTCAAAAAAGTCAAATTTTGTCTCAAAAAAGTCAAATTTTTCTCAAAAAGTCAAATTTTTCTCAAAAAGTCAAATTTTTCTCAAAAAGTCAAAGTTTTTCTCAAAAAGTCAAATTTTTCTCAAAAAAGTCAAATTTTTCTCAAAAAAGTCAAATTTTTTCTCAAAAAAGTCAAATTTTTTCTCAAAAAAGTCAAATTTTTTCTCAAAAAAGTCAAATTTTTTCTCAAAAAAGTCAAATTTTTTCTCAAAAAAGTCAAATTTTTTCTCAAAAAACTCAAATTTTGGTCAAATTTTGTCTCAAAAACACAAAATTTAGCTTCACAACACGAAAATTTAACTTTACAACACAAAATTTAACTTTACAACACAAAATTTAACTTTGCAACACAAAATTTAACTTTACAGCACAAAATTTAACTTTACAGCACAAAATTTAACTTTACAGCACAAAATTTAACTACACAACAAAAAATTAAACTTTAAAATCCTAAATATACAACATCAAGCTGTTGTATGAGCCAATTTGTATACATCAAAAGTCGTATTTCCGTTATAACTTAGAAATTAAACCCAAGGAAGGTTATATAAGCCCTATTTGTATAATTAATCCCTAAAATATTTGAAAATTATACAAGAAAATAATGTTTTTTAAGTTTGTTTGTTTTTAATATTAAAAAATGACCATCTGTTGATGGACACACCAACTCTAATCCTACAAATTATTTTTCTTACATCTGTTCAAAAAAAACTATGCAGCTGGCTAAACACCACTTGTGTATCTTGTCACCTGTTTCCTATCCGAACTACATATTAATATTACAAAATAAAGAAAAACTCAAATTATTTTATCAATTTTATTGGATGTATTTTTATGATTTGATTACTACTTCCGTCTGAAGTTATATATTTTTTAATATTAAAAACAATTAAAGGTCAACCAGAGTCATTTAGAGCCAATAAATTATATTTATCAGATAAAATTAATATTTGAAAAGCAGGAAAAGATGAATTTTTTATGCTTAATGTGATTCATTGGTTAGTCTTCAAAAATATGAGTCACTTGAGTGAATTATATTCATTTAATTGATGTTGAAAATACTAGAAATTTATTTTTTAATTTTTCTAATTGAAATCAATCACAATATCTTTTTTCTAATATTTACCAATCAAATCATATCAACAATACGAAAAAAAATTCCAATTCATCAAGTATAAATACAATTTTCTCTTTTTTCTGCTTTTGTTGATATATGAAACTCATTTGAGGTTTCTACAGTTAAATATCAATTCGTGTGTACCTGTAAATTATTTTTTAAAAAATTTTAGATAAGAGAAAACCTCAAAAATGACAAATTGAATAAATAGGGTAATTCAGTAACATAAAACGATTCAATTTGTACGACTTACATCAGTCTCAGTGGTTACTAGAGAGCTCGATGATCTCCTTATGGTGACCAGCGCCATTTTTCACATCTTTAGCTTTGTCCAAGCATCAAAAAACCCAACTTCGATCATTGTATTTCCTAGAAATTCGTCTTATCGCATCCTACCTCCCAGCGTATGCCGCCGCCATGTTTATTCGTGATCGATCAATCGAATTTGAGATCCATCAAAGACAATTAAAAATGAGTGAAAAGTGACTGAATATTAATAAAAACAATTTATAGTATAATTATAATTAATTTAAAAAGATATTAAAATGCGGATTAAAATTAATTTATCTCAAAATTTATTTCTTTTATCACCAGATGGTGTAGAAGTGAAGTAAGCGCTCGCGCATATGACATTATTATATTTTTTAAGAATACGTAATAAATTCCATTCACAAGATTAAAGAGAATTTAATTCGGTCAGCATTATTTCAGAATTTGTGGTTCCACAGAATTTTAGTAGAAATAACACACCGAGGGAATAACACGGTCAGACGTATTGTCCGTCACTAGGAGCGCTCTGACTTGTGAGTTGCACAAAATAATAAGCGGGAAGACCAGTTTGTCATTTTCCCTCGAGTTTTTATTGCTATTTAATAATGCCCAATCATAATTGCTGCGTAGCAATTTGTAAACCAAGAAACAAACGCGATGACGTCAAATTCATCAAGTTTCCAGCTGATTCTATATTAGCAGACAAATGGAAACTCGTAGTTGGACGCGAATCGGGATTCAAAGTCACCAGAAATACAAGAATCTGTTCACTGCACTTTGTGTCGGGCAGAAGAAGTTACGAGCCAAATTCTATCGATTATATTCCATCAATTTTTCCTGTCAAAACCGTTTCACAGATCCAAATTTTTACTCCGGTTACTGAAAATGGATGCACAGTTCAACGTTAGAACATCATCCAAAATAAACAATTACAAATTAATTCATTTTTAATTCGTATTTTTCTAGATATGCCTACATATATCCACTCATTGCCTAGTCAAGATGGACCCAGTACAGCCCAATATGAAAAGATGTCTACGAATAAAAAACTAAAACTTTTTCATACCCAGTCAACTCCTGCAGATGTTGAATGTGAACCAGATATTTGTCCAGCAAATAATAATTTTATACTGCATTTAACCAGTAATGAGACATGTATGAAATCAGAAAACAGTGGTAATTTTTAAAAGAGAAGTAAACTTCAATAAATCAGCATTTTTTTCTTCTTTGTAGCAAATCAAACCGAACTTCGAAATCATGAGATTGAAAAGATATACGAGACAAATACGAGGCTGTTAAACGAGGTTCAACGGCTGAAAACTCAAATGTCTTATCTAGAAGTAATAAATTATCATTTCCTTAGCAATAATATTTTAAAATATTATTTTTTAAATTCTAGGCTAAAAATAAGCAGAACTCAATTCCAAGCAGAAAAAACAGAAACAGAAATTGTAGAATCGAGTAACATTTCTGATGTTTATTTCGACTTTGAAGCTAAAAACTACCCAACCAGCAGTCCATCAGACATCACTTCACTGAAAGCTATGTTTACGTTCAGTTTAGGTGAAGTTGTCAAATCTTTCGACACAATTCGTTAAGACAACACTGTGAGTAATAGTGTAGAGCCCATAGTGCAGCAGTCGTTAGAGTGGAACGAATATGGAAATCTGATAATTATTGTTCACAATAAAGACTTACCGAACAATCACTTGATTTGGAAAAAAATTGATCAATTCGTACAAAGTTTGAACGTTTTTGACATCGCATCACGGATAATGGAATCGGTGTTCATCGTCTCACAATACTGCACCGTCAGTTGAACCGTCTTACCAAAATCTGGTGCAAAGTGGTTTAGATCGTGATGATCATCAAAAAATTATCGGTTATAAGGAAATGGACTTCAAAGAGACGATTAATAACGTGGTTATTAACTCAACAATGCGCAGTATGACTTTTGTCATTTATTGATAGATCGTCAAGTTATGAAATGCACGGCTTGTCTGCTATACGCCGCACAATTGGATAAACGATTAACAAAAGATGTAACACATTTGTAAATAAAGAGTTTGTATTTTCTCATTTTTTATACACACAAAGGGTAAATAACTACATTTTTATTTGCTAGACACTCACATTTCTATCGTAGTTCAATTTGTCAGGTTGTCTGGTCCTTTTTTTCAAACACATTTTATATTAATTTGATTAATATCACCTAATGCTTTTCCTTGAGGCTGAAATTGAGAGAAATTAGAAATGTTTATTTTATAAACACGGTAATAATTTCCTACCAAGATAAAGATGTGGGTTGGAACGTGTGTTTCGACAGCGGCATCCAACAACGATTGAAAAATATTACCATCGGTCAAAGACAATTTTAATCGAGGTAAAGCGACGTAACCAGCAACCAATGGATACAGATTGTACTTAACTTCATGTTTTCCTTGTGGCATAAGTCGACAACGAAGCTAAAAAAATTTAAAATTAGAATAAAGAAGTTAAATTAACAATTCTATACTTGTTTTTGTCCGGAGAACATAAAAGCATCGCTAGCTTCCATGATTAAAAAAAACTCGCACACACTTTTGGTGTAATTGTAAATGGTGTAAGTCGCCATTAATGGCGTCCTCATAATGCCATTCGCAGGGAGGGAAACGTCGATATAAAATGCCGGATCCGTTACCGTAATTTCAGGTAAGTTGATGACAGTTTCAACTGGAGGAATGTTTACATCGCAAATCATCCTAGGGTTAATTACTGTATCAGAATCAAAAATGTAATAAAATGAAAATTTAAACCTTTTCCATGTCAATTTGTATTTTCCAATACTAATGGGATTTTCAATTTCCTTGTAAGGGACTAGACAGACACATTCACTCGCTCGTTCACCCGTTTCAAGATCGACTAAGAGGAAAGAAAAGTTTAACATTATTTTTTGGTATTAGTAATTTTAAAAAAAACACAGATTGTACCATTTTCTACTTGAGATAATATCAGATTGTCAACAGTTCGCACGCCATTATTCTGAAATAGAAGAATTTAAATTTACTTTAAAGTGAATTATAATGATAAATAAATTAAATTACCAACTCCAAACTGCTTGTAAGAATTGTCAACGAGCATGGAGATATACAAACAATGTCTTGCATCATTAAAAATGAATTCCGTGCACTCAGACTGTTCTCTAAATTTTCAAATTTCATCGACATCATTCTCGAAGTTACATCAAATGCTTTCACAGTTGGCACCATCAGTTCTTCCTCTTTAGAACATGCGCAGTGAATTGAATGTGAACCGACACGAACTTCAACCACATACGATATCTTAAAAAAAATTGGACGTACATCCACTTGCAGAGGTTTCATGAAAACTATTTTTGACACCTAAAACGAATTTAAATTAAATAATTTTATCGAAAAAAGTAAGAAAAAAAATTTAAAAACCTCTTCTCCCGGATCTAATTTCTCTAAATTAATGTTTTCTAGTTTTGAAACAATATTACCGTCAAAACCAGCCACGTCCAAACAGAAATGTGCTATAAAAAAGTATTTATTTATATATATTATCAAAAATAAAAATTAAAAGCAAAATTACTCGATTGATGTAGCAATAAATCCTGATCTTCTTTTAATCCCATCGTAACAATTACATTTTCCGCAACAAAACTCTCATTATTTGTAAATACCAAATGAAAAGGGTACCATTCGTTAACTAAAGCCGGTGGTGCGTGATTGATAGCAATGCGAATACGAGAATCTCTCGGTAAAACCCTACAACTTGTTTTATTCACCTGCACAAGATTGTTTTGGAAACTGAAAGCTGTTTGATCTCGCCATGGAGTCCATAATGGCTTCACTTCGATAGAATCACCGTTCAAAAGCCAACGTAGTGCAATACTGCACGATGATTCGTCCCCGAGTTGCAGAACAAAGCCAACAATCTGAGTAAAAAAAAAATAAAAAAAAATAAATAAGAAAAACCAACAAAATAAATTATTTCACTTCAATTTTCTTATGTAAATCTTTCGGTTCAGCGACAAATGTAAAAGTATGACATTTTGGTTGTCCACTTTCAACCATTAATTCATTTTTATTAGCGAAAATGCAATGTTGATTGTAGTGCTGTAAATAATCAAGAAAATATAATGATGTCATAAAATGATTCATTCAATTTGCTCACGTGGTTGTTGAATAAAACGCTTAGTTTCGAAAAAGAAATTGGAATTGGACACGAAACCCTAAAAATTATAAACACTAAAATTCTGTATCAATCAAAATTATTGTATAAAAATAATAAGTTTACCTTATACAAGATTTTACAGTTATAAATTGGTCGATTTGGTATTCAGAGCTATCAAACCACGCTTGACAATCCACTGTAAATTGATATTTATTGAAAAAACTCAATTTAAATTGACTTTAACTTAATTTCATACCAAATGAAACAATGTGGTTCATTTCAACCGTAATTGTTTGCGGGATTTCGCTTAGCTTTCGATTGGACCACACTTGAAAAGCATCATTTAAACTATCTAAAGGACAATCTGGTTCAGGTTCTGGTGCTTCTCCCTTAAAAAACTCTTCAAATTAATGATTTCATTAATTATAAAATTAATTCACCTACCAATACAACTCTCACTAAATTTGACTGAATCCTTCTTTTATCATGATCTTTAAAAGGCACACATTTTGACAACGCCTCAATCATGATAGTGACATACTCCTGAATATTTGCCATTAAATACGCACATCTAAAATATTTTTTTAAAATTATAATAAATTAAAATCATTTTTTCAATTTTTAATTACCGGAGCGCCATTAATTGAATGCCATGTAATAAATTCCACCATCTTTCCCATCTGTAATCCCACATTACACGTGTAAGAAGTCTGAAGCAAAAAATACATTTAAAAATAATAATAAAAACAAAGTAAAGGCTAATTACGTTAGTGATCTCTCGTAATCTTTCAGATGATAATATTCTTCGCCCATTT
Organism: Strigamia maritima; assembly: GCA_000239455.1. Lineage (NCBI taxonomy): Eukaryota > Metazoa > Arthropoda > Chilopoda > Geophilomorpha > Linotaeniidae > Strigamia > Strigamia maritima. The sequence continues at coordinate 429,709 of JH431646.1, read as the reverse complement.
GCACCACTAGAATTTTTTTTAAAAAAATTAACACAAACCTAACTACACATTTAAAACCGTACATAAAAATCTCTTCATTCGTGGACACTTGTATTTTTTAAACTGAGTAACGGCGCTACTCAGCAAAGTTATAACCAACATCTGAAAAATATTAAATACAACATAAGTTATATAAATTTAACAAATTTATGTAATTTACCGAGTGAGTTACGCTACTTGACTCTTTAAACTGAATAGCTAGAATTCCTTCCCGTTCCCTATCCATATTTGGTGGTTCAATGCTCTGAATTGCCGGTCGCCAGGGTCTCTGACCAAAATATTCCAAATTATCGACTCCCGCAAGAGGATCATTTTCAGGATATACTTGGTTCTAAATTAAATAAAAATAATTTATTTTGCACTTTTTTTAACGTAAATTTCTCATTTTTTTACTTTTAAATCTTTGCATATCTCGTGGCATTGGTTTTTCCTTGTAAGTGAATGGTAAGCCGCTTGTTGATAATAAAAGCCCGGATGTTGAACTTGAATCGCAGACAAGCCTAGAGTGATCGCTTCGTGGAACAATTCCCCGAATATCGAAAACCTAAATAAAAATTGCAAATTAATATAAAATCAATCAAAACATCATAATTTTTAATTTACTGTTTCGACATCCATGCACTGTGTTGAAAAATCAATTCTTTAGGTCCAACTTTTGATTTATTCAAGTCAATATGGCGCCGGAATTGCGAAATGGCATCTAATGGAATGCTCATTTGAAATGAAAGTCGGCAAATCTAAACTTAAAATCAGCTTAATTAAGTTTCCATTAGACACATCATACACTAACCTTATAATTCAAAAACCCCGCTATTGTTTTAACCTCCATTACATGAGTGTCACCTGATCGCACTTCGAGTAAATTGGAATACGCCTGTTTATAATGCCTAAAAAAAAAAATATTTAAAACTCAGTACAAAATCCTAAATGTTTCCATACTTTAAAGCAGTCGTTATATCTTGTCTTAATTCGCTAAAAAATCCAATTTTAAAATGATGCCGAACAAACAATAACTGATGCGTCGTTGTTTTCAATTCATCCAAGTGGTTTTTTACAGTCCGAATTTTCAGATGATAATAATTTTGTGCCAAATCATAAAAAGCATTTTCCAACCTACAAAACACGAAATTTAAAATGACAAACATTTAACAATAACAAATTTAAAAAAATACCTCAAAATGTAACCGTGAAGATGATCAGTATGAGGCAAAACAAAGAGGCAATTTGTGGATAAATCACACGCAGAGCAAATCGACATCGCAGCCGCTTTCGTTGTACCATCATCTCCTGGCACAATCGAATTTTTCTGCATTAAAACCAACGCAACTTTGGTATCACGAGCATCTAATGCTGCCCTATAAACAAAAACAAAATTATAACCAACAAAACTAATAATTTTACTTTACTTGACTAAATCACCTGACAATTTCAATTTTAGTTTCACACTCCATCTTCTTTTCATTCCACATGGGATCATCCCAATCCAAATCGTAAAACACGACAACTAGTGATGGAACCAAATAAAGATGTTTCTTCACCCAATTCGTCTTCAAAATCCCTTTGGGAACGTAAAAATCGTACGACGACCTCTGCGATTATTAAATAAGAAAATGAAATAATGTCCCGATTAATTAAATTTAATAAACATTTTGCTTCGATTTTTCATTCTTACTTTACTTTTGCCTTTGGGATACTCATGATCACCGTCCAATACCTTAAAAACTATTGGAACTCGATCAGGTCGTCGATTAGACACGAATGTATCCCAAACGGATTTATGAATCGCATTATGCACAACATCGAGTCCAGTTAAAGCCACAAACGTAGTAGGCCTTACTGCAAATTCCGATGGCAGTTCACCAGGATTCATCCTAAAATACAAAATTATATCTTAATTAAGAAAATAAACAAGTCAAATGATAAACTCGCCTCTTTGCAACCCCAGAAACAAAAACTATTTCCCTCTAGTGACAACGATTATTCCTAATAATGATTTTATTGAGCGCCGTTGTCAAAACCAAACCGTTATTAGTCACGTATCATGTGGTACGAAATAGACCAATAGCGAAGTAGGTTTCTATCATTTTTTAGAAGCGTGATGCGGAGATCGTGAGAATAACTGGAATATCGTGCATGCTTATCGGCTAACATCTTAGAAACTATTAATCGAAGAACGTTTTGTGTGTGGCAAATCAAGAGGTTAAAGAATCCTGGAAGCAATGGCGGATCAAGATTATTCTCATTATAGTGAATACGCGCAAGATGATGGCGATCAGGGCTACGACTATGCCGAGGAAGACAATGGCGAGTATTGCGTTGATCAGTGCGAGAGTTCTGAAGGCCAAATTGGTTCAACAGATTTTTTGGGTGATCGAAGACGAAATCGCGATGCAGACGACGACAAAAAATTATTCATCGGAGGCCTAGGTTGGGGAACGACTCAAGATGACTTGCAGTCGCATTTTTCGAAATATGGCGGCGTGGTACAAGTGACCATCAAAACGAATCCCACAACCGGCCGAAGTCGAGGGTTCGCTTTTATTCAGTTTTTGTCGAAAGATGCTGTAGATAGAGTCTTAATCACCGGGCCACATTTGATCAACGGAACTCAAGTCGATCCCAAAAGGGTTAAAGCACGCCGTTCGGGTTACAACAAGGTTTTCGTTGGCGGTTTGGACCCTGATTTGCCGGAATCAGAAATCCGCGCTTATTTTGAAAGATATGGAAAAATCGAAGGTAAATATACCAATTTATTTATTTATTTTTAATTTTTTTTTTTTTTTTTTTTTTTTTTTAAAAAAAAACGTTAAAATTTGGAACGTGTAACTTGGTAAAAGGTATTTTTTTGTCTTTAAATGGCTATTTTGAGACTAGACTACGTAATATTTCTAAATATTTGGCATTCTGGAGTCAATTTTGGCCCGCTCTCCGCAGGTGATGACTTAATTTCAGTGCAAAGGGATAATAAAAAAGATTGAATACCGACACCAGAGGGAAACAAACAAAAGACATGATGAAAAATCGATGTTACGAATTGGGAAATGCGTTTCTCGGAAAAATTCAATCGATTTTTTTAGTGTGAAAAGTGAATTAATTTTAAATATTTTTTTTTATTATTTTTTTTTAAATTTTAGGTATTGAATTACCATACGACAAGATACGAAATCAACGTAAACAATTCTGCTTTGTGGCATTCGAATCGGAGGACGTGGTAGATCAAATCTGCAAACAAGCAAAACAACGAATCGGAGGCAAAGAATGCGATGTGAAGAAAGCCACTCGTAGACAAGGACCACGAGTCGGCGGAACTGAAGCATCGTGGGGCAGACAGAATTACAGCTACGATTACGGTGTTGGAGGACGAAGACGAGGTCGCGGAAAGGGCCGATCCGTAGGAGGCTACGGACAAACCAGAGACTTTGCAGCCAGTTACGGCAGTTATGGGTCCGGCTATGACGAATATGCTGCGGCGTATGGCGGCCAAAGTTACGGTAACCAGAGTTACGGAAATAATGTTGGTTACGGAAACTACGGTGGGTACGGCAAGTAATCGATTCGATTCGACTGATTAATCCGTTCGATTTTCTGATTGTTTTGCTTAACGGATAATGATAATGATAATTATTATTTTCATTTAATTTTTCCACATTTTGAATTCTCTAATCGAAGCAATCACACAATTGTTTTCTGGGTTAATCGAACGAAGCGAATTGAAGCTCTGCCGAATGTTTCGTGGCGTGGTAAAAAAAATTTCTCTTTTCTTAGTCATTATATAATAATAATATTAATAATTAATTAATGAATTGATAAACAAAAAAAAGTTTCTAATGTATTTTGCATTTAATCGTCATCTCTTATAATGGGATTTTTTTCTTGTATCATTTAAACATGATTATATTAAATTAGGGTTTATATATTAGGCTCATTCAATGTTAAGATATGTTTTGATTCATTTTTTTTTTATCACTTTAGCTTTGAACGAGCCTATTGTGTTTTTGCAGTACTAGTTTTTAAGTGTTTGAATGTGGTGTCTCTACTCTCTCTTCCTCTCTTTTTAGCCCCATAATGGACTCTGGGTCTAGGATCCTGAGTAGCTTTCAAATGTGGTGGTATATTAGGGGCCTAATCATTATCTTGAGCCATGTAATAGTGGGAGGGGGGTAAAATATGTCATTTTTTTGTATTTTTTGGGAAGGGGAATAATTTTTTAAATGTATATTTTTCCCTTCCATTTTTTATACCCTAAAATTATTTTTTTATTTTTATTTTATTTTTTTTTTTTTTTTTAATATCTGCAAATAGAATTGCCCGATAATGAATTAATAGTATACCGGTAATTGATTATGACAGAATTATTTATTTTGTATAAAAAAAAATAAGAAAAGAAAAAAAATTAAAAAGGTTTTTTCTTATTATTAATAATGAGGGATATTGGAAAGTAGTAAAAAAAAAAAAAAAAAAGTAAGCATGGAAGAGTTTGGTCACTTAAAATTCAGGCATTACTAACAAAATTATGATATTAAATTGTATGAACATTTTGAAATCATGAAATTTGATTGGTGTATCAATAATTTATGTGGATTGCAGCATCGCATGGTGTGATGAAGTCAACACAGTATCAATGGGATTGCCTGAAAATGCATAGTAATAATAATAATAATAATAATAATAATAATAATAATAATAATAATAATAAATGACATTTGAATGGTTTTTCTCCATTTTAGTTACATAAGTGTCATTTGAATGGGTTCCTCCGTTGTTGTTTTTATCAGTGGGAATATATATGTCATTTGAATGGTTTTTTGACCGATATTGGTTGAATATTTGTTTGTTAAAGTGTTGAATGCGTTTTTCAGCAATTCCATTGGTACATTTCATCACATGTTTAGTTTAGGATTAATTAGTATCTAAAATCAGTGTTAGGGTTTATATAAAGCCTGATTGAGTAGTTGAAGCAAGTTTTTGCAAAATACAAATGTTAGTAAAACCTATTTATCGCCACAAACTCAAAATTATTCAGATATTATTATTATTATTTTGTTATTTGTGCAATAACATGACATTTGGTCAAATATTTTATATGTGGATAGATATTTATTTACTATTTTTTATTACTTTCCTAATTAGAGGGATATTTTTTGCAGTTTTTTTTTTAGTGTGAAAAGGATTTTGAAATTTGCCCTCTCCATTTTGCCTGAAAAAAAAGGCAATTTATTTGGTTTGCCACAATTTCTCCCATTTTTGTTTTGTTTTATTTTTTTTTTTCTTCTCAACTTGTACTAACAAAAAAATTTTTTTTATAAATTCGACCATTTTCGTTCTTCCCAGATGTGCTCAGTTGAGCACTCTATCTCCATATTTTTTATTTTTTTTCATATTTCTGTAAAGAATAAAAAAGCAAGATGTATGTGTTTCATGTTGATTTACTGTGGGGCCATTGTTTATAACAGGAGCAAGCACAACATAGAAGAGGACCTTGTCTTGGTTGCATTGGATATGAATGGCGTGAACTATGCTGACAAAATAAAACACAACGAACGATCGAATAGGCCTAAAATAGGGTAAAAAGAAAGTCTTTACACAAAAATAAAGATGTGATCACTTGAAAAAAGATATTAATAAAAATAAACTAATTGGAAATTTAGTAATGTTTACAAATTATTTAAATGTGATCACCTCTTAATGTTCAATGCGATATGGTACTGATTTAAAGTGGGATTTTTGGTAGAACATTTTATTATTTTTTTTGTCTAAATATGGGTGTTTTAGTCACTAAGAAGTTGTTTTATTGGTAGTATTTTGTAGCTTTATGATGCACTACACCCCACATGCATATCTGTTCTAAATTTAGCATGGTCAATAGATAACATCTGTTGGTTTAGATAGTAAACATGAAGCCTTAAGCTCATGAAAGAGCGAAATTTTAATTCTTTAAAGTCAATTTTTATATTTTCTATATATTCTATATAGAGTATTGTGTTTTATACCTGTATTTATATAGAAAAAAATATAATTAGTAATTTTAATTATTATTTATTCTTAATTATAAACAATAATGAAGTGTTTTACCTAAGTGTAAAAGCAATAGTTTTTATCTGAAATTGGACATAACACATTTAATGGTGTAAGCCAAAACTTGGAACTAATTTTGAATGGTTCAAAGTCTTAGCTAATACCTTATTATAAAATGCTTAAGGTCAGACTCACATTAGTCATTAAGGCATGTTTTACCCTAATTATAGCGGTTTTAAAAATTTAAATTTAAAATTGTGTGAGCCTAACCTTTACCTTATTTAAAATACTTTGAATGTATTTGCTTACTTTACATATATAGTAATAATTTTAGCTGTTGTTTTGCATTCATGTCCCACTTTGAATGTTGAACACCAAAAAAGAAATTCTTAATTAGTATCTTGCAAGTATTATTTTGTTAAGTTTGGTAAATCTCTCACTAGCATTTTTTTAAATTTCCATTTCCTCTATTTAAGACGCAGCTCTAGTTAATAATGAAATGCGAGTGTGATGATTTACATTTTGATTTGCTAAGACTAGATTGAAAATTCGTTTTTGGCGTTCCATATGATTGCAGGTCTTCGGGTTGTGTATGAATAGGTGGCCCGGGGTTGAATGCTGAGACGGTGCCACGAGTTCAGAGCCAACTGTTGGATAATATGAAGACTATTTAATCATATTTTTATACTTAACTTATCTTAGATTTTTACCCACGGTTTTTACGTTTAAGCGGAATTGTCACACGTTGAATTGGCTGAAATTTGTTTAAAATTTTATTTCGTGTCACAATTTTGATTAAACGAAAAATTTTATGCTTCGAGATAAGAATTCCATTTTATGCATCGAGAAAATAGGCCTTTTATGCACCAAGACATAAAATACTTGACTTTTATGTTACGAGATCATGTTTTCTACGAATTTACCTGAAATTTCTGCATATTTTTTAAGAATCAGTTGCAAAAATAAATCATCTATCAAGTTTGGACAAGAATCAACTATCTAAAAATAAATAAATAAAATGAGAAGGTAAGTATCGCCAATTTTTTAATTTAACTTAAAAAAAAATGTTTCTTTTTATGTTTAAATGAACTATAAAAAAAATAAATAAATTGTAGACTTCCAACTGTGGCTAATAAAAGAATGAAATTAGAATTGTTGTTGCCTTAATTTCTCTATTAAAATGCCACTTAGTGATTAGGCGACAAGTTGAATTGACATTTTTTTTTATTAAAAGTAAAAAAAAAAAAAATATTGTAATATTAAAAAAAAGTAAAATAAAATCCTAGTAGAAAATTGTAAAGGAAAATAATTTGTCAATAAATAAATAAATCAATACAAAATGTCTTGATGAAATGAGTGCTCAAAATGAATGGTGTTTTCCTTGACGATTTGAATCAGTTTATTCACAGGTGGATAATTTGTAAGGGTCGAAATTGAACCGATGAGAATCGCTTTGTGCTTGGCTCTTGTTATGGCAACATTTAAGCGACGGAAATCGAATAAAATTTCACCCAACTATTTAAATAAAAGCAAAATATATAAGAATATTTTTGTGTTTCTCGAGTTGAGCGGTACCTTATTCATGTTGGGAGTGCTTCGCACGAACGATACTAGGATGACTTCTTTATCTCGACCTTGGAATTGGTCAACGGTGTTTACTTCAACAGTGGATATATTGTTTTGGAGCAGCAATTCACGGATGTTCTTAACTTGAGCAGAGTAAATTGAAATAATGCCGATTTCGTCCATGTTGAATGCATCCTATGAAGGAAATAAGATTATATTTTTGTATTTATTTATTTTTTTATCAATTAAAAATTACCTTTTTTAATAGCTTTACGATTTGTAAAATTATTTCCGCCTCGACAGCATTTTTAATTCCCAAATTATCACTCAATTCCGGCGCTGGTATTCTATCTGTATCTATAAACACAACTGAATCTTCTAGCAATGTTGAAAACAGTTTCGATTTGGATGTTAAGTTGTTAAGTTTGATTGTAGATCGAGCGATTTCGTCGGATCCACATTTCAATCTGCCGTTATATACTAATTCATTCGCTAACGACATAATAGTCCTAAAAATAAAAGAAATTATATAGATTTTATAATGTTGTATCAATTTTAAGTTACTTGTTCATTCGGTATTGAATATTTAAGTCAATGGTTGAATCGGCCGAATCTAGAAGTTCAAATAAACTTTGATCCATTCCATTTTTCCTGTTAAAATTCCAAACAATTATGTTATTTTCGCTTATTTCCTTGAAAATTAATGATTTAATCACCGTGCCATTCTATTTTGAACTAAAGGTGGTAACTGGAGGGGATCACCAATTAAAATAAATCGATTTGAATAAAATAAAGGTCCCAGACAAGCAATTTGAACAACTTGAGCCGCCTCATCAATGATACAGAAATCAAATCTCTTCCGTTGAAGACAAGTATAGTTACTGCCAAGGCACGTAGTAGCGTATATATTCTAAAAAATAAAATAACTGTAACTAAAATCATTAACAATTAATTAATTACCGTACTTTCGACTCATAAAACTCCTTCAAGTCTTTCACCGTAGTTAATTTTTGAACCAGCTTTTCAGCCGCAAAAGGGTGGATGTCGGGATGAATTTTCGAACATTTTCCCAGCCGAAGAAAATCAATTCCGTAATTTTTCAACTTAATTAAAATATTGTCAACTGCGCTGTGTGTATGACTGGTTAAGAGAACAGAGTAGCCCAGTAAATCTAATAGGCGCACGAGGGCGACTATCGTAGACGTTTTTCCCGTGCCAGGCATTCCTTTAATGAGAAAATAATCTTGAGCTGTCAATGATTTGATCACAGCGCGGGTCTGAGATGAATTTAACTTCTTCAGAATCTTTTTTCCTATCAAAACAAATAAGTTAATCATTATAATATTTATAAAATACAATTTATGTACCTATTAAAACGCTGTCAGTCAATCTCTCAATAAACTGCGGCCTTTCACCATCAATTATCAACCGCCTTAGTTTTGCGGACATGTCGTTGTTGTCAATCAGCTTAATTAGGCTTCCAGCTGCGATTGCGGTCACATTTCCTGACGTATACCGATCTAAACGAAAAACCGCCGATGAAAAATCAGGTCGAAGGCTTAAATTTCTAAGAAAAGAAACAGAATTTGCATTTTAAAAAAAAAATAAAAATCAATTTTCCAAACTCATTACTTGTCAATTTCAACTTGCACGTAAGTTTTCTTCACATCCCGCACAGTGCCACTCGCAATTGCGAATTCCTTCGTTGCTTCACAACTGACAATAACCATCTCTCCAATTTCGACATCTGTGTTGTCAAGTGAGCTTTGAGCGTCACTCGTTTTACTGAATTTCATCATAAACAATCCGTTGCTGGTCTCTGAAATCGAATCTTTCCGCTCAACTTTCATTTGACTGAAAGCTAAACCCTTCTTCTGCCTTTCATCGCTAGTTTGGCAATAAATTCCGTTAATAAAACTGAATTTTCTTGATAAGGAAGACTCGAGGCGTAGAAGATGCTGCCATTTCATGAAATATTTCTTATGAGCTTCGGATAAATGGCCGGCGAACTCAGGAATTAATACACGCATTTCGTGATCGGATGGTAAAATATTTCGGTCATCTAAACTGCTATAAACGCAACAAACTGTTGCGTATGGACACCTCGAACACAAACGATTACTGTTGAGTGTTTCGGGAAGAGAATGCACAACTCCAATTTCATTTTCATTGACAGGTTGATCGATGTAGTGAATTAATTCGTTTCTAAGTTGAATTAATCCACGTTTTTGGTTGTGTTCTGCCTTGACTTCTTTCGTTTTTCCATCTCTATAAACAGTTTTGATTTTTAACAGTTAAATAAGCCTTAAAAAATGCAAAATTTTTACCTCAAGTACACTAACAATCCGCCTTCCGGGTCTGATCTGCGATCAGAACACATCATAGAGTAAAGAATAACTTGTCCTTCGTGTTCCGGTGAAAAAGAAGATCTTCCAGTCTTTAATTCTATTGGAATAACCTAATAATAAAAAATCGTTACATTTCCTTACTTTTCAGAAGTAAAATGCTTATATATACTTTTTTTGTCGGTGTCCTCTTTTGTAAATCTCAACTTGCGCAGTTACATCAATTTTTCCTTTAACTCCGTAACGAGGAGACCAAATATTCTCTTCGATATCGTAAATATCTGTCACTTTAATGAAATCACCAGATTTCTTCGTATTTGGGACGTACTGTTGAAACCACAACAGAATTTGAGGAATAAATTTCTGAATTTCCTCCATAACTTCCGTTTCATTTGACCCGGCACTGTAGCTACAAAATAAAACAATATTAATTTCCATGCTTGCCCACATTTAGAATCGTTTATTACTTACATCGCGTGTAAATTCGAATTATGCATCAAAATATTTTTAGAAATCACTCCAATTGCCTGAGCCGTAAATGCTTGTTTACATAATGCCTCTTGAAAAATTTGATGTATCAAACTACCAATAACCATAATAAAATTTGCTGGATCGGAACCACGAAATTGTTCCATCAACACAGACTTTCGCATACAAAATAAAGAAGAAACAACTGAAGTTCCAGAGAGAAGGTGATCGGGATTGACAATAATTAATCCGTTCGTATTATCAATTGTAGCAACTTGATTAGAATCGAATGTCGACAATATATTTACAATGTCGTTCAATTTGACATTCGTTTGAACCCTGCAAATAAAATAATAAATTAACGGTTTTATAAATAACCACAAAAATGACAAACATACCAAAAATCCTTAAGTTTGCACGTTTTTACACATTCATCTTCCTCACTTCTAACACTTAATACAATTTCATTGCTTGATTTTTCAATATTTATAACCACATGACGACCGAGACCAGTTAAAAATGGTGCAATACGTATCCTAGAAACATTTAAAATGATTATTTCAATAAAAATTAAGATATAATTGCGCTTTCTTACTTCGGCTTACATGGAATCTCATTTTGAAGCTTAAAAGGAGACATGTTATCAAAAAATTGCAAAAATTCATCATCACTGAGCAAATCATTCATCTTTTCCTTATTTAATTTATCATTCAGTTGAGTTTCTTCAATAACTTTAACGGACCCGAGTTCGATTTTTGAACTTTCTTCAATCTGCGTTTCTTCAACAACTTGTAATACTTTATTATCCACATTCAACTGGGTTTCTTTAATCACAGTTAACGACTCCGGGTCCGTAGATGTCAATCCGTCGCTGCCTGGAAATTGTGTTTCACCTACACTTTTACTTTGCTCCAACTGAGTTTCTTTAATCACGTTTAACGACTGTAAATTAATAAAATTCAATTTGTCAATATTCCCAAACTGAGTTTCGTCGACAACACGTCCACTACTTCCTAATTGAGTCTCTTCAATAACAGTTAGCGATTGCAAATGAATGAATTTCGATTTGCTCGTTTGCGTTTCTTCAATCATCATTTCCTTTTCATCGATTATGATCACCTCTTCAGGTATAATCCCTTCTTCTTGTTTACTTAATTTTAAAGGTTGCTTCGAATTGGGCGAGAAAGAATCGCCAGAATGTCGTTTCACAGATTTTGTTTTGCTGTTTTTTTCATCTTCGAATAACCGACATTTGAGTTCCCTTCGTTTAATGTTATTTTCACTTAACACGGAAGACTCACGGTTAAATACTTTTTTTGCAATAGATTCTTGTGTGGGTGTGGGCCCAATTTCATTGGGACTTAATTCTAAACTGGAAGAATTTTCTGGTGAATAATTCCTGAGTTGAGTTAATTTATAATTTTTGGTAGTGTCCGCAGTAGTGAAGGAATATCTTTTACTGGTTGTTGTCAAAGATGTTTTCTAAAAAAAAATGCACAATTTTCTATTAAAACATTTTTACGTTGTATGTAGACAAAGACAATTTACTTGAAAATAGGAAGATATCTTCGGTTGGGCCGAAGTGGTCGCGGGCTAAAATGATATGGTTGTTAGATAACTGTTTGGAAATATAAAAACAAGAAATTTGTGGTTTACTTTTTTGGATTTAAGTGACGACTTCATCGCTACGATTATGTCGTTGAGTTTCCCGCAAAAAATAAATGTTATCGGTCCGCCATTTACTACGGAATCCTGTAACGGACATTTCAATGTTTCAAAACATTAACTTGAAAAAAAAAAGTTGCAAGTTGAGAAAACGAGTTGCAAGTTGAGGGAACAAGTTAAAATTAATTTGAGAGTACAGTAACTCGTTTCCTCAACTAGAAATCGATTTTATGCAAAAATAAATTTTCAAACAAACACTAGTTTTATCAGCAGGTGGCGGTGAATGTGTATAATTTTTTTTAATGTCATATTTTTAGTTTATGTTTTATTGAACTAATAGCATAATAGTTATGAAATTTGTAATAAATATCACTAGCCGAAGAGAAATTGAAAAATAAACTTGCAGCTGCACCCTGCAGCCAGGAAAAAAATCGTCATCGATACTGGAGATCCAATACGAAATCTCTTGTATGTACTGACGTCAAAACCGGTAGCTGGTAAGGTCGTATAATCATAATTTCCAACGCAGTAGCACGCTCCACAAATGTTAGCAATCTCGCAATTGAAAAAGCTCAAGTCGGAATTGATAGCGCCATTACATCTCTCCAACGTCTGCTATTTTTTTATTATAGGAAAAATATAATTTGCTAATATATAACACACGAAAGTGAAGAGAACACTTGTCTTCTTGAATTTATAGCAGTTAAAGCGTATTACGGTAAGATTTTTCAGAAAAAAACCGACATCAAAAATTTTTATCAGAATATCATGGAACTCAGTACGCAATGCACCGGAATTAGTAATGATAATATAATTCCGATTGTATTGCATTTGATCAGAGAAAAAAAATTAAAAAGTAAATAAAAACTAGATTGAAATCGAAACATACGAAAAAGGCGCCTTTTTTGATGCAAGTCGAGTTTGTTACGACGCATTAACTGAAAGATAACGAACAAAAAGAACGGCAGACGCCATTTTGGTATAATTGCGGGTGAATTGTAATAAAAGGGAAATAAATGCGAGAAGAACTCATACTTTGTAGCTATTTCTTTTGTTTTGCCTGTTCCGAAGTATCGTGAATATTGACAAATAAAGATTTTTTCGTGAAAAAGGTGTAAACAGTAATGGCGCTTCGGAGCGCTATTGAAAATTGAATTATTTATTTCTCCTAACCAATTTTTTTTAAAAAACTTTATTTATTTACAGATTATTTTCCCAAAATGGACGGTGAAGAAATCGTTGAAAGCCAAAACGATGTGAATTTAATTTTATCGCATCAAGGAATATTCGATATCTCAGGTACAAATAAAACAAATAAAAATAAAATGAAATATTTAATAAATAATAAAAACATTATTATTAAATTAGAAGATCAACAGTTGGAATTAAATCAGACCCAGAACATAATAACGTCGCAAAATGTTCCCGAAACAACAATAAATGAACAAACAGAAGAGCCAGTTGTATAAACAAACAGAAAATAACCAAAAATCAAAATAACTGAATCATTTTCTTTCTCTTAGGCTTCAGTTTCAAGCTTGCAGTCAACTATTATGGAAATCCGTTGTAGTCCCAGTCCACAATCCGTTCCTGAAATGTTAACGACAGATTTAACGCAGTCACAATCGATGACAGCAAACGAGGAAGTTGTCCTCATTTTCGATGACGGCTCGCTAAATAACGAATCGTACGACAGAATATCAAACGCAATTCAAATTGCTGAAACCTCACCAACAGGAGACACGGAGCTTCAAGTCGTGCCCGAAAGCGCTTTTGCACAGCACGTAACCTCAGAAAACACACAACTCGTGGTCATGCCAACTAGTTCGGATGCGCAAGAAGTGCCTGTCTCCACTTCCCACGATGTCGTCGAGGAGTCTTCGAGTCAAATAACATGGCAAAAAGTCGACGAAGTGACAACGGATAACGAGAACGGAATTAATTTGCTTTGCGACGCCGTGTCGAAGGAGGAGACGGCGGCGAGGGAAACGCGAGTGATGGCTTTCGACAGTAGCACGGGAGAAATAGTGGATATGGACGCGCTAAGGGGCGAGATGGGCGATGGTCAAGTGACGTACATTGTCCATGACGAAAACGACGAGGATGGTGCGTCGTATCGCATCGTTACGGACGAGCAATTGAGGCAAATGCACGAAGCTGAAGCGGCGGAAGTGGAGGGATCGTATATTTTGCAAGATCAAGACGAAATCGAAAGTTTTGTGGAGGAAAAAGTCGACGATTTGACTCAGTTGGCCGAAGGAGGGCAACAAGTGGAGGAAATGATCGAGGAAGCTGAAAACGAATCGGTTCAGCAGCAGCAGCCGCAGATTATTGACCTCGGGTCTGACATTTCGTGTATAAGCGCCGATAATATGCAGGCGTTATTGCAGATTCTCCAAGCACTTCCTGTTCAGAGCGAAGGTCAGACATTGCAAGTGGTGTTACAAGGAAGCGCGGACGGGCCGCAAGTGTTTCAGCTGGAAAACAGCATCGCACGAGCGGAAGGAACAACCGATAATGAAGTCGTGCATTTAGTGCAAATGGTGGAGGGAGGTGGATTCGCCCCTTTGCCCGCTGAAATAAAGACTATAAACAATGCCGTTCAAGCGTCGCAGGAACAGAGTATGAAAAAAACGAATTTTCGCCCACTTTCGTCCGGATTAAGGGGACGGCGAGCGGCGAGACCGTTAAAAAACGAGAAAAAATTAATCGGAAAGCCCGTGAATTATACCTGCATGTCTGATGGCGATGGCGATGAATCCGATGGAATGAATGGATATCTAATGATGGACTGTCCGTCCGAACCAGAGGATGGGTATAGCAGCGCTCAGGAGGTGGTTTCCGGTGCGGTACTCCCGAAATCGGACTTCATGGAAGATTATTTAGAAGTTCAATTTGATGGAAAAAATTTATTGTCGTCGACATTGGACGAATCGGTCGTGGAATCCCCGTTTAATCGGAAGGCCAGTGGTAAAGGTTGCGCAGCACAAAACGTCGGGACATCCATCGATTTGCCGGACGAAGTCGCCGCGAACGGACACAAAGTGACGCTCCCAGCGAGGACTTACGAGGAGGTTAAGATGAATGGCAAGAATTTAGCAGAAGCTTCGTACGATGAATCGGATCCTTTGAATCGTCCTCCGAGGTACACCAGGGGTCTGCGAACATTGCCGAGAAGAACGGTACATCGATGCGGGTACTGCGAGTACGAATCCAGGGACAAGTGGATGGTGGCGCAACATTGCCGGACGGACCACGAGGGCGAAATTGTACGCGTGATGACCATGGTTCCCGAATGCAGTCGGCGTCAATGTCCATACTGTAAAAAATGGTTCAATTATGCCGAGTTCTTCCAACACATGCGATTTTCGCACAACGACGTTCATCCTTTCAAATGTTTCTACTGCGATTTCCAAGGACGAGATCGGAATCAAGTGAAACACCATATTTGCAAGAAACACGCGAAACCCGCACGAATTATCAATTTAATGCGAGATTTGGATGCGGGGGAGCTGCGTAAAAAAGCTGTTTCCGAAGGGGAGGAGTCGGTCTACGAATACGTGACGGAAGACGAGGACGAGGAAAGCGGGATTTGGGAGGAAGGATTGGATCGCAAATCGTTGACTTGTCCCGAATGCAAGAAAACGTTCAAATCTTTGAAGTATTTGAAAACTCACATCAAGATGCATCGCCCGAATCGATTCCAATGCGGGTACTGCGATTACATCGCCACGTTAGAGCACCAAATCTTGAAACACAGCCTGCGCAAGCACGGCACGGCCGAACCGCGAGTCGTATCGAAGGAATTGGAACCGGAGAAGAACCCATTGATCTCGAGGGATATTGATTCGGTTGTCAGACGAGTTTTCTCCATGAGTTTAAGACAACCGAAAGACGAGGATCCGTTGACATGGGCGAGAAAATGGACTTGTCCGCATTGCGATTATACGTGCCAGTTCGGAGCATCGTTCCGACGGCATATCCGGATGCACGCGAATTTGTTGCCGTTTAAGTGTAATTATTGCAGTTTTAAAGGCAGGGAGAAGTATTACGTGAGGCGGCATATTGCTCGGATGCATCGCGGATTGCCGGAGATTGTCGTGGATAATACGGCGGAAAACAGGGCCGGAGATACGAGTTCGGACGAGGATTATCAGGAGAAAGGGCTGAGGAGACGGAGGAAGAGAAAGACGAAGAATGTTTTGAAGGCGGTCGTGCCTGTCGCGGCTCCGACGACGTCGAATGTACACGTTGTGGTCAAGAAGGATCTTTCGATTTTGGGCATTAGTGATGACGACATGGACGATGCGCCCGAAATTTCGTTCGACAAAGCGGATTACATTCTGGAACGAATCGACGATGATGTCATCTGTAAAGTATGCGAAGGCAGGATATCGTGGGACGACTTCCAGAATCATGTAATGAAACACGAAAGTTCGTACGGGTGCGTGTATTGCGACTATACTGCCTACGATCGATCAAAAGTTCGAGCTCACGTGCTGGCGATTCATCCGTCGATGCCGTTTTGCGTTGTTGAAGATATTAAGGAGAATGCGAGTAATTTCCACTGCCCAATTTGTCAGGAGTTGCTGATGGTAGCGGACGAAATCGGACTGAGGGAGCATTTTTACATGCATTACGATTTTAAACCGTACTCTTGCGGTTTATGCGATTTCCGCGACAGTTCGAAGGAAACGGTGGTCGCGCACGGGGAGATGACGCACGGAGAGGTGATGGACGTGGTAATGTCGGATATCGTCCCGCCCGACGGGTTGGAGGACACGATTCAGCAGTTCGTGCGAGTTATAAACGCCAACGAGGAGCTCGTGAGTTCGAGAGTAATGGATGAAGTTACGAGTTTGAAGAAACGACGTGGGAGACCTCCAAAAACTGTGCGAACGACCATGAGGCGATTCGAGTGTCCGATTTGTCATTGTACGACCAACAGACACGCGGCGACCGTGCGTAGACATTTGTACAGCCATTTCGATTACCGACCCTATGTTTGTGGTTACTGCGGACATCGTACATTCTCCGATAACGACGTACGACAACACATTGTTAATTCGCACGGTAAAGTTTTACCCAAAGTGTCAATTTCGGATGAGAGAACGCCGTCCGAACTGGAAAATCTTTTGGCATCGGTTAACGAACAATTGAATAGCGGAAGCAGTAAATTTCCAGCTTCTTCCGATCCGACATCACTCGTGACGGAGGAAGGGAAACGATGGCACGACATATTGAGTCGCGGTGTTTGTCCCTGGTGCGACGAATTCGTGGGGCACTTCCGACCGACCGCTTACAGACATTTGAAAACTCATTTTCAATGCAAACCGTATCGGTGCGGGCACTGCAGTTTTTGTGGATCCGAACGATTGGAGATAAAGTTGCACAGCGCAACGACGCATCCGAACGAGAACGTTTCTGTCGTTGGACCTTCGATTAAGATGGCTGAAATCGAGGAAGGACTTCGAAGATATTTACAAAGTCATCCGAATGTGTTGGAGAAATCAGGAAACGAAACTTCGGACGATGTGTCGAAAGTGGAATCCGAAGAAGCAGTTCGTGGGTTGGTCCAAGAAGAAAATGTTAATGAACCGCAGGTCGGGTGCATTAAGGATTCAGTTGATAAAAATATTTCTGATCAAATTTTGGAGGAGATGGGAAAATCGGACGAGATTGACGTACCGATCGATTTACTCGAAGATGTTTGTTATCTTTTACAATTGTCGTGTTTACCGCAAGACATTCCATTGACACGACGCAGAATGGCGTGGCATCGGTGCGAACACTGTAAACAAAAATTTCGTAAATCGAGCGATTTACGGGAACACATCATGTCCGAACATCCGAGCGACGTAACGGCCTACAGTTGTTGTTACTGCGAGTACTGGAATTTCAACAAAACTTTCGTTACGAATCACATTCTGAGTTCGCATTCGGGGAGACGAATTTTGATAAAAGAAAAAGTTTACGATAAAAAGAGGAAAGCGAACCACAGTTCGGATGAAAGCAGCGCGAAGAAGAGCAGAAGCGACGAAAATAGTTTAACTCTCGTTGAAACTTCGGTGGAGGAGATGCCGATTAAACGAAAACGTGGACGTCCTCCGAAATCCACAACGATCCAAGACATTTCGCATACTAAAGAGATTAATGTCGTAGTTCGTATGGATGCGAGTCCAACTGCTAAAAGAGGACGACCGAAAAAATTGCCTTTGATTTTGGAGGAAAAGAACGTGGAAAAGGTACAGGATGAAATCGAATTGCAAAATTTTGAGGAATGCGACGACAATTTACCCAAAGTCATGCATATTTTAACGTTGTCCTAATAGTTTGTTTAGTGATGAATAATTGTTCGAATTTTTTTCTTTTATTAATTTCATTTATTTGCATTGAACGAAAAATTAAATGGAATATTTTTTCCAATTTTTTTTTTGTTTTTTGTTTTCTTTTTTTACACATTTTTATTCTTCCGTTTTGTTTTCTCCATTTTATCATGAAGTTTTCGCTTTTCTTTCAAGTTATCCACCTGGAAAATATAAAAAAATGGTTTAAAACACACGATTTTTATACTTTATACGGTAAATAAAACTTTTTACCTCTTTACTCAATCGTTTACGTTTCTTCATGATTCTCTCGTACAGGTATTTCTTTCGTTTAGGCAACATCATGAGTGCGAGTCGTTTCTCTTCAGCTTTTTCACGCCTATCAGCTTCCTCCTCATCGATCGTCTCTACTTTACCCGGTGTTATAACACACTCTTCAAGTTCTTCATTTTTCAACTCGTTCTTCTCGTTTTCTTCATTATCCAACTTCCTTTTCTTTCCTTTTTTCGCTTTTTCCTCAATTTCATCTTCATCATCTTCATTTTCTTCAACCTCTGCCTCGCTTTCTTCATCCTTAATGCTTTCTATTTATTAAAAAGAGACAAAACTACTTAAGTTTTCTTTTTTTAAATGTAAATTTAAGTTTTTACCTAAATCACTCTCGTCTTCTTGTTCGACTCTGCGTTTCTCAGGTGGCACGTAATCCCATTCTCGTTCTTCTACAAATGGCGACAAATGTGGTGGAAGAACAACACCGGGAAAAAAGTCTTCGGTTGGTAATAATTTCCTCTCGTTTATGGAATCGAATACCCATTGAGGTTGAATGTAATAACTAAAATAAAAATTAATTTTAAGAATTTTTAAAAAAAAACATCTTTAGTGATTTTTTTTAATTCTTATTTTACCGATTCATGAATTGTTTTCCTTGGATAGCTGGCCGATCAACGAGTTGATGAGTGATCGATTCGTCGTTTTCTGTGTATGTTGAACCCGGGCCTAAGCTTTCATCCCATGAAACTTCGCCACCCAAACAACGAATTGCAAAGGTAAATGGTTCACGTGGTACTTCGCGGTTAATGAAAAACCGTGTTCCCTCGAATAATTTTTTTAATTTCTCGATTTTCATTTCTTCTTTCTTCAATTCTTCAATCTCATTTGCATCTTCAGACTGAAAATAAATTAAAAAAATACATTTTAAATAATTATTAAATTTCCTCGAGATTTTATTAAACACACCAGTAAAAATTCATCAATTTGCGCCTCATCTTCACCAGAGTTTGGTAGTGTCCGTTTTAAAGAGTTAGTCAATGCAGCGACATTCTAAAAAAAATAAATAATTAGTCAAATTAGTTAATATTACAAAACGAATCAACTAGTTATTACATCAAAATACTCTCCCTCCTTGATTTTTTCTGTCAATGCAGGCGGATATTTCAAATTAAGCGAATGAAACAACTTAAAATTAACAAATCCTAATAACGTCGTGTAAAAGTTAGTAAACGTGGACATGATCTTAAAATCGACATCTTCTGGATTCTATTACAATTAGATAGAATTAAAAATCAGCAAAATTGATATAAAATAAAATAAAATATAAATTACCGAGAATCCAAATTGATGCGGTACAACCCAACTTATTTTTTGATCTTGAATTTCAACTTGGAAATAATATCCTTTAATCGATATAAAAACCTTAAGAAAAATCACATTATTTCACGTTTCAAACCTTGAAAACTAATTTATTTACCTTTCGCAATGCACGAGATTCAATAACGTAATGCATGAATTCTATGGTGAGTTTTCGGCAAAGATGAACGAGCTGTGTGTAAATTACTTTCGCATTTGGAAATGTGGCAAACAGAAAACACATTGAAATTGCATCGTCCAAATCCCGTAGTGCATCGACAAACGTTGGATATCTATTAAAGATTCAAACAAAATCAATTAACATTTAAAAAAAATTAATTTTTGTGGCGTAGGAAAACCTTTCTTTGACAATATGATCAATTTTATAAACAGGTCGGCCGTTTTTAAGTAATCGTTTGATGTCCCTTCCTTCTCGTTGGCCTTGTGCAGTACGAAGTTTACGAAGAAAAATCTAAAGAAAAAATAAAACGGTAAGATATATTTGCATTAAATTAATTAGTTCACCTTGAAATCACGGAATTTTCGAATAAGTGGCTCGTGGCTTAAGAATTGAATATCCTTCAGGAAATAATAAGTTTTATATTGACTGTTTCCCTTGTTGACAGTCTTCTTATGTTTAGGTTCGTGCGGATAGATTCCTTTTAAAATGCATAATCGCCTATAAAGCAAAATGTTTTTATAATATTTTTCCGTTTATTTAGAATTGTCGTATATATTTTATACCTGAAATCTTTCAAATTGAGTTGCAATTTTCTCATCGCCTGCTTGCGACTTATGTAGCTCGTAGCCGCCCCACTTTCTCCCTAGAAATAAACAAACAGAACAACTTTAGATGTTTTATGGCCAAAATCCGATGTAAATCGCCATCAAAATACGAACCTTTTTCTTTTCTTTAACCATTTTTCAATCGATGATTCTGACCACGTTGAAAGCAATGGAAATTCTGTTCGCATGCGTAGAAGTTGACGGTTTTGGTCACAAGATGTCGCTGGACTCGGGGAGTAGAATTCTGAAATTAAAAATTGTTGTTTTATATAATTACAACTTAGAACAAAATTTAAAAATAATTTAATTGCATCGGCGATTCATTGAGAAACCTGTAAATTCACATTTTCGAAAACCTGCGTTTTTACAAGTCTGTTTAAGGTTATTATCACCAGAGTCCGCTAATGCGTGGCTTTATTCATAACCGGAAATAAAAAATATTTTGTGGGATTCTGGGAAGAAGAACCAATATGACGCGAGATGTGACGTTACATACGAGCAAATTTAATCTTCCGTAATCCTTCATAATTACTTTGCAAATGGAGTTTTCTTGATGTCAAAATGTATTTCAACAAGTATTATATTTTCTAAAATTAATAATTCCTCGAGATAAGATTTTATTTCTGACGTAGTTTTGCTTTTTTTTTTTTACAGCGTGATCGTCACCAACACAGCGCCATATTTGAATCGAAAAACAGATTTCTAAAGATCATCATAAGTTATTTTTAGCTTATTTAAAATATTTTGGGGGTTATTAACCACAATTTTTGTCAAATCTTTTTTATCTTTGGCTCTAAAATTTGTGATTAATTTTATTTTCTTGTCTTTTCTACAGAATTGAAATTCCATCAAACTCTCCATATCCACCCCGGGGAATTAATTAATTAATGTTGATGTTAGGATTAAGTCCGTCAAATGCCAGAAAAATATCGATAACCCTTGGCCACAAATCGAGGACTGGCTTAGCCCAGGAGGATTCATGCCCTGACCAGGCCCCCCGCTTTGTTTCCCTTTCTCGATCAGGGGCCAGTCGGTCGTTTTCGTTGCTTTTCTGGTATTTGTCCGTAAGCTGGGGGCGCGACGGGGCTCTTGGGGGGTGGGTTCCAGTTGAAGCCGGGCTACCGATCGCTCTTCAGTTCGTTCTCGTCTCCCGGGAGCCGCAGCTTAGAGCGCGGCTTTTTTTAGGGTCTGTTCCAGTTGAAGCCGGGTTACCCGATCGCTCTTCAGTTCGTTCAGATTCCGGGGAGTCGTGCAGCTTTGTGGGAGGACATTGTTGTTTCTACGCGGATTTTAATGAGTAAATTTATGGTTTTAAGGGTTTACTATTTTTATTTTTTTTTTTTTTTTTTAGGCAGATGTGCCATTCTTGTGGAGGATTTGTTGCGAATGGTAAATCGTTTTTCAATTTAAATAATTTGACAAAAATTGTGTTTGGGGAATTGAAATTTATTCAATAACATGATACGATATTTATTATTTCTGTGAATACGATTTAGCAATTTATTTCGCTTTTCTAATTGTTTTGGTTTTAAATTTGGTGATTATTACGCCATCCATCGATAAAAATAGAAATAGTTTGTTATTGTCGTCGTTAGATGTCGCCACTTTCCGTCGCGTAGACTCATTGATATGCAAAATGCAAATGTGAGATGTGTGTCATCCCGCACTCGTTTGCTCAGTTTTCCAAAGGTTTCGTCGAGTAAAGCAGCAGTTGTGCGAGCTGCGAGTGCGAGTTTTTATTCGCATGCTTCATATTTTCAAACGACTTTGAAAATACTTTACATTTGGAAATCTATGGAATTAGCGCGCTCAAGTAAGTGTATTTGAGTTTAGCATTTTAAACTTTTTTACGTTTCGGTTCGCCATTTTGAATTTTTGAAAATTTGTAATTTTGTTTCGCCATTTCGTTCGCGTTCTTCTTTGATTATTTATTTTTAGTTTTTGTTCGCGTTTTACTTTAATTATTTATTTTAGTTTTTGTTCGCGTTTTACTTTAATTATTTATTTTAGTTTTTGTTCGCGTTTTACTTTAATTATTTATTTTAGTTTTTGTTCGCGTTCTTTATTTATTTATTTATTTTAGTTTTTGTTCGGTTTGAGTTGTCAGGCTTACTGGCACTGGGCGCACGAGTTTAAGTTTTGCGGTTTGAGTTGTCAGGCTTACTGGCACTGGGCGCACGAGTTTAATTTTGCAATTTGCGCTATCTCCCTATTTTTTTTCCTCCAGATATTGTGTTCGGCACTCGCGTTTCAACGAAACCATTGGATTGGCCTGCTGATTATATCTGAATTTTTATTTTTAAATTTAAAGTTCTTTTTGTATATTTTATTAAGTTCTTTTTGTATATTTTATTAAGTTCTTTTTGTATATTTTATTAAGTTCTTTTTGTATATTTTATTAAGTTCTTTTTGTATATTTTATTAAGTTCTTTTTGTATATTTTATTAAGTTCTTTTTGTATATTTTATTAAGTTCTTTTTGTATATTTTCTATTCGCAAAAAAAATCTTCAAAAATTAGACTATCTCATTTTAATGTCTCGTCTACAGATTTATTGTATAATAAATATTAAATAAAATATGTTTGTTTAATAAGTATATTTTTTATTCAGTTATTTATGAATACAAAGGAGGATTTATGCATAAATTAAAAATGTGGAGACAGGCAAAATCGCGTCCTCTCCTATTTATCCAAAATGCGGACCGGACAGCCAAGTATCGCTCAGTTTTGTTTCCGAGTGTTTTAAGTCTTCAAAAACGCGAAGTTCGTATTTCTTTAAGCAAGAAACACAAAAATCACATTTTCAAACACTTGAAGACACGAGCAAACAAAACTAAGCGATACTTAGCCATCCGGTCCGCAAAAACGTCCTGGTTTCCGGCAGCCGAATTCAACCTGAAAATAAAAATAAATGAAAAAAAACGTAAAACTAAATTAACTACAAAAATAACTTAAAATAAAAATGAATAAATACAAAATAAATTTTAAATTTAAATTTAAAAATAAAATTTAGATCCGGATGTATTCAGCGGGCAAATCCAATGGTTTAACTTCACACAAGTGCCGAACGCAACATCTGAAGAAAAACAAAACACTTTAATTATAGAAATACAGAAAACTAATAGCGTGAGAGCGGAAATTGCAAAATATATATCTAAACTCGTGCGCCCAACTCAGTTAAAACTAACTAGTGCCAGGAAGCCAAACAAATAATTTCAGAATAGAAAACTAACTCGCGCAGAACAAGTCAGCGAGCGCAAACGAAATGACGAAAGAAAATTTTAAAAATGCAAAACTCAAATGTCTAGAAATACTTACTTGAGCGCGCTAATTTCACAGACGAATGCTGCGATTCACTGCAATGTAAAATGAACAAAGTCGTTCATATTATTATGAAGAAGAATTGTAAATGTGAATGAAAACGTACTCGCACAACTGCGGCTTTACTCGACGAAACCTTCCGAAAACTGATCCAACAACTGCGGGATGACTCACATCTCTCATTTGCATTTTGCATCTCAATGACTCTACGCGACGGGAAGTGACGACATATAACGACGACAATTACAAACTAGTAGTTTTCTACTTTTATCGACGGATGGCGTAACAATCAACAAATTTAAAAAACAATATCATATCATGTCTTAAATTCCCTAAACAAACATATGACCACAATTTTTGTCAACTTATCTCGCGTCTTCAATTCCTGTTTGCTATCTTTCCATAGATTTCGCCCTAAAATTCATAACACGTCACGTGAGTCACGTGACGTGTTATGAATATACTTGAATATTTGACGATATTTGCGACGACTTTCATTGCTTTCTGCTCACTTCCAAGTTAGTGGCGCCATCTCTTGTTCTGCGTCCAAACCAGATTCATGGTTGTTAGCCTAGTCCAGTAGTCCGACATATTTTTACTAACAATTGATTTCGTAAATACTTTGAAAATAATTAAACATGTTTTAATTCTACTATCACTTCGTATAAATTTATAGTAAGACCAGTTAGTAGTGACATCTACTGGCAACAATTCGAATTCGAATTACACGGCGCGTTCTTTTACAACGCGCAACAAATTATAAAATTAAATTAAAAAACAATAAATGTTGCCACAAATATCTATATCTTTTTAAACTTCGTGCTTCCTGAGATGTCCATATTTGTAAAAAAAACACAATTAAATACGTTTTTATTTAAAATAAACCAAATTAATCATTTTGTAATCAATAAATGGTGGGAAGGTGGTTTAAAAAATTAAATTTTTTACTATACCATTTTTATGCACATTTTAGTCCATTAGAAATAATGGAAGTAGATGATTAGACATCTCTTGCTCTTGGTAGACATTTAGACAACATTAAATGTAAGAAAAGGTTTTTTTAGTCAAAATAACCTATCGCCAATCAATAAATTATCAATTTATCATTTACGAAAATAAAGTTATTAACAAAATCTTATTCCAAAAGATGCTACAATATTTCGATATCTTGTGACTGCTTAACGCCACCAGTCTGAAAATTTGATTTTGAATGATGCAAAACCATAAAAAGCATAATTTTTTTCTCAAAAATTACGATTAATAACTAATAATCAGCCGAATATTAGAAATGAATTAATTCAAAGTGACTTATATACTTGACTTATACTTCCGAAAAATGTTTTATAAATATCATAATTTTATAGGCTATGGTTTTGGCAAGTCCAATTGGTTGCGACATCTTTTTTTACAAAAAGCCCTGTAGGTGGTGTTTTTGATCTGACCACCTTGGATGGCCAACTTACTTGACTTGACAGCTCCCACAGCTAGACTGTCTTTGGGATGATTATAGAATATTTTCCAAAATTCCAAAATTTGTTCTGGCCATTTTTATCTTGTTGTTTGATATTTTAATAAGTTCTTATTTGGAACTCAACTCTAAATTCCAAAGGAAAGGAGCTCTGGTCTTTATTTCTATTGATTTCTGATTCACCGCCATTGTCTAATTGCCCCACAGTACTTCCCCTCTTATCAAGTGGTAAGAGAGGAGCAATTACAAAATAAACTAAAATGTCTATAATTAGGCAGTAGGCTTTGATGCCACAATGGCCACAGCTACAAAAAACCTCGGGGAAAAAATATTAAGTTTGAACCTATTTGCACCAATTACAAAACAATGAGAAAAAAAGTTTGTATTGAGCAGATTGATAAATTCTATGACAAGTCTGGCTATGCCAATTTAGTAGTCTAGGATCATCAAGAGTAGGAGGAAACAAAAGATCATGTAAGCAGGAGGCCCGTGGACGTCCAGTAAACGAAGAGGGGTCAAAGTTACTGTACCTAGCAAGACTTGTCAGAAAATTTAACTTTCTGCTCAACAGAGTGTACCAACCAAAAATAATTACACTATTGCAAAATAGTAAGAAAAAAGTTTATATTCAGTCCACTTATTGATGTCTGATTGTCTTCTAAAAAAATCCACTTGGATGTATTTTTCACGTTATTTTTCAATTTGTGTTAGATTTACTAAAAAGTCAGCAAAATAACTAACAAACTTTGTATAATATCCTCGGATCTTGCGGCCCGATAGGTCCAACTCGCCACAAATAAGTCAAACTAAAACCAACAAAGAAATGAACATCAAACAATATCAACAAAATTTACTCACCACTTAGAAGCGTCCATTTGCATTTCAATCGGTTTATCCCTAGCGATCAATCCAACGAGAATATCTTTACCACCAAAACGTGCTAAAAAAAAAAATCAAGAAACATCGAAAACTGAAATAAAACCATCGAAAATGACTTTTAACAAGTTGCTACAATCGATGAAACTCTCCTTTTGATAACACATTTGGGCCAAACTTGATAACCGAGTAAAGTTGCGAGTGCTTGGAGTGCGCCGTTGATGCTCCAATATTAAATTTTATTAAAAGTAATGAAATAAATCGGACTATGCAGTACTGGGACTATGTAATTAAAAATTTTTAAATAAAAAATAAATTTTACTAGAAAAATAAAAATTCTATGAAACTATATTGTCCAGGCACAAAATAAGCAACTTCATGTCAAAAAAAATCGGATACTGCACATTTATAACTCAAATGAATGTATTTATAGACGCAAAACTGATTTTTAAAAGAAAAGTGACGGTTGGGTTTTTTAAAGTTTGCTGGGTTGGCTGACGTTAGTGCCACCTTCTAGTGAAAATGTGAAATAGGTAAACAAATATGGTACTTACCAATAAATCTTCATTTAGTGAATGATATTTGTACTCGATCGTCTTTATATTTCGTTTATTTTGATGCAAGTGAAGGACTCGAAGAGCCGCAGCCTATGCGTGTCGCTTTCACCTAGCGGTAAGAATCGGAACTTAGTGTGGAGTGTTTAAAGTTTAAATTACTTTAAATTGTTGAAATAACTAAATAAAATCACTAATAAAAGTGCAAATTGTTGCACATTAATGTATATTTTACAATTTAATTTCCTAATTCTAAAGAATAAAGATATTTAATTTGGTTTTTACGTTTTTCAACGTTATCCACGCCTAAAATTAAATTAAATTAAATTAAATTAAATTAAATATCTTCAACATTTTTATGTTGTTTCATCTGTACTTTCTCCATTTTTAAATGAAACAATAGAAAAATACATCTTTTCGGTAGCTGAAAAGATAGTTACCTCACAAAATGACATCTTAGAAGGGTCCCATTAACAAACACAAGAACATAATTATTGTTATTTTTTATAATGTTGTCCTATAAAATGTAAAAAATAATAATAATATACTGTCTTCTATGTTTATTATGGTTTGATTTACGACAACGGGCAGGGACTATGTTTTGTGTATCATGCATCAGCATTCCCGTAAGGTGTGATTGTTGTGCAGTTGGCAATGTGCAGTTCTATTTTCCTGTTAACATCAAAATATCGCCGTTCTGAACTAGAATTTAATAAAACATGACAATCTTTTATAAAAGCAAACAGAATTGAACAAAACGTTTTTATTTCAAATAAACAATAATTTTTTAGACGGAAAATCAAAAGACACCATTATAGAATCGTTTATTGATGTATAACAAATAATTATACATCCAACTGACTCCCGAACCTGAAAACTGCGAGCCACTTAAAAATTAAAACGAATGATTGAATTTTGAAAGAATGGATGGCCTTCTCCAGCTGCCACAAAATAATCGTAAAAATCGAAGACTATTTCCTCCATCTGAAAAATAAAATTATTTTTTATATTTTTACAAATTATCCTTTACACAGAAAAAAAATTATATATTTACATTTTTAACAACTTATCCTTGCTGCCGCTCACTACTCTCTGTCCATCCGGGCTCCAATCAACCGCATACACCTACAAAAAATATTCAATAAATAAAACAGAAATTAGAGTCGTCATATTTTACCTCGTCGGCATGACCGGGTAAATCCAGCGCCAAATTCTTCACCGTAACATCCCACACTTTCAAAGTCGAGTCTGCGCTGCCACTTACTAATAACCGACTATCGGCCGACCAAGATATCTGATACACAGCTTGAACGTGTCCACGAAGAGTAGCAATGAATCTGTTTAAGATACGCCAAATGTTATAATTGAAATTATAATACAAAACACGATTGAGTCACTAACTTTCCATTTATTGCGTCCCATAACTTGACTGACTTGTCAAACGATGCACTGGCAAAGAGTCGTGTATCGGGCGAGAATTTCACGTCATTAATCAACTGTTGATGACCGGTTAACCGGCATATTGGTTTCTTCTCGGTCTCCGGAGCCCATAAACACATTGTAAGATCGTCTGAACCGGATACGAGACGTTCTGCTTTTGATGTATTTCTCACTTTGTCATATCTTATCTGAGCTTTCTTCGCTAATTCTTCATCTAAACATAATAAATTAGGAAAATTAAGTTGAATAATGGATTTAAAAGGTGTTTTTACTCGATTCAGTAATGTTTCTGTAAACAACATCGGCGTCGCTGGGGTCAAAAGCTCCGGTTCTCATTACATAATCGGTATTCAATGCTATATAATTAACCCAATGCGCGTGCGTTTCTAAACTTCGACACAAAACTCCCTAAAAAGATTTTTTTTTTTTTTTTTTTTTTTTAAATTGAAATAAATTTAATTTAAAGAATTTAAAACTTACGTCTGCAGCTCGCCACACTTTGACAGTTTTGTCTTGCGATGCCGAGTAAATGAGTCCAGTTCCACCCCATTTCACACAAGTAACGCTCTTTGCGTGACCCGATAATGTTAATAACGTGTGTCCTAATACAGTGTCCCAAATGCGAACTGTACAATCCTAAAAAGAAAAAATAATGAAATTATATTTGTCATTTCACATGTTGGAATAATGTACTTTGCAGGAACTAGCTAACTTTCTGCATTCAGGATTTAAATGTAGAGGCTCCCAGGACAAATAGGTTATAAAATTTCGATGTCCCATCAAAGTTTTGCCCATTTGTTTTCCAGTTTCAGGATTCCATATAAAGATATGGCCATTTTTACAACCAGATGCTAATTTTCGTCCATCAGGCGACCAAGCTATGCTTAAAACCCAGTGTTTGTGACCTGAAAATAAATGTAAAATTATGTTAAAACCATAAACGAATAACAAATTGACGTTTTATTGACCTTTACAAACAAAATGCGGGGTTTCGGTGTTGACATCCCAAAAGCGAACAGTTGTGTCTCCAGATCCGCTAGCGAGATACCGCCCGTCAGGACTGAATGCTGCTGATAAAACTGCTTCTGCATGTCCAGGAAGTGAACTCGTACATCTAGTGACGGGTCTCACTCGGAATACTGCTTGGGGTTGGCATACAATTTCGAGCACTTTTTCCGTCTCGATTTTTTCATTTTTGATCGCATCGTCAATGGTTGATTTGATTTCGACGCTGTTTATAAAAAATGCGTAGGGAATATTTTCTTCCTAAAAAATAAAAACAACATTTTAATTAATGTATTTGAATTGAATATTTTGTTTTAACTTACGTTTTGTAGTAAGGCGTTACAAATTGATTGAAGATTTTTAACATTCACTTTAACTGGTAAGTCAAAAGGTGTGCCAATCGTTTCCCCGGATTCATTTTTGAATTGGGTGAGAATACGACAATCATCAATTGATTCCATTGATTCAGTTTCCGGATTAACTTCCATCTTTTCTGTTTGTAAATTGAAAAACTAGAAGTTCTGTTATTTATAATACTGTTGAAAGAGTCCAACGTGTTTTCGCAGCGCCGTAATAATGCACCCAGGTTGAAAACGCGTCCACACGGTAGCGCTTTATCTGAAAAATCTTAAAAATTTCTTATACCGTAATTAAATAATAAAAATAAAATAAATAAAATAAATAAATAAAGATAAATAAAAGAATTAAAATGTTTCAGATATTTTTGGGTCGTGTTAAACACTTTTTTTAAAAAAATACACGTTGATTTCCTTTTCCTCAAACCAATGAAAACTGCAGGTGCAGATGCCAAATGAGTTTTAAATTATACACCTGTAATTAAATATGTTGACTATTTTTATTGCACACGTATCATTTTCTGAATAAACTCCAGAGCCATGGCAGGGAATATTTTCTACTTTTTTCTGTTTATCATTTTTACAGCATTTACACTCGTAAATGCCTATAATTCAAGAACAGAAAGATACATTATTACAGTTGATGCCCATGAAGAAGATTGTTATTTTGAGCGTGTAAATGCAAGTCATTTAGTGTTTGTACAATATGCGGTCACGGAAGGAGGATTTCTTGACATTGATTTCAAAGTATTTCATCGTTTAAGTTCTAAAATTCTAAATTTTAAGTAAAAAAGTTAAAAAAAGAAAGAAAAAAAAAACATTTTATATTTTTATTCATACTCTAGCTCGTCCAATCAAACGGTGTAGAAGTTGCTCATCAGAAATCAACATCTGAGTATTACATGTTTAATGTGACTGAAGGTCCTGAGCATTTTTCCTTTTGTTTTAATAACAAATTCTCTACTCTGACACCAAAGGTTATTCGTATAACTCTTATAGTTATGCCTATGAGATCGTTTAATTTATGTAGGTACAATTATTAAGTTTTTAAATTTTTTTAATTTTTTTAAATTTTTAAACAGTACAAAAAAAAATGAGATGGAGGACTTAAATCAAACGGCAGAACTTATGATGGAAGATTTAAGAAACCGTTTAACAACGTTTGATGTCAAGAATTATGCATCGGTGGCTAACCTGGAGATTCATCATCAAAGTAAAACTTAATTTAATACCTCATTTCTATTCAAATTATTTTTTTAATTTATAATTCGTAATATTGCAGTAAACGATAGAACAAATTCTTGGATTTTATGGTGGGCTATTTTTGAGTTTTTAATGCTAGTAGCATTAACCACTGGCCAAGTATATTACATTAAAAAGTATTTTGAAATACGACGATTTGTTTAAATGGGAATGATGCTGGTGTAAACAAAAAAAAACCAAAGGAAATAAAATTACAGCTTTCAAATTTATACACAAGATTGCGCTTAAATTAAAAGCTCAATTTAGTTCTAATATTTTTCTAGTTCAGTTTTGAATGCGACATATTGCAATAAATTTACTCGTGTAGTTTTGGATCAGGAGTATGACTTAACACTTCGTTCAAAAGTGGTATAGAAAGTGTGCTCGAGCAAACTAAATGACTCCGACGTTCATTTGTTAGTTTCGAAACGTGGCAGAGCAATGGAAGCGACCATTCGCATAATTTTACGGTTTTTCACATTTCTTTGCTTATTTTCTTATACTCACGCATATTTTATCACCGTCGATGCACATTCGGAAGAATGTTTCTTCGACAGAGTCACATCTGGTTCAAATATGGGCTTCATGTTTGAAGTAGCGGAAGGAGGATTCCTAGACATCGATTTTAGGGTAAATTAGGCTTAAAATCCGTCTAAAAAAAACAACATAAAACGGAATACATAATAATAACAAATAATAACCTAACCGTTTATCACCTTGTTTTACAGATCTCTGGCCCCGATGGAGCGGTGATCAAAGAAGGAGAGCGTGAAACAAATGGCAAATTCATTTTCGCCGCCCACATGGATGGAATTTATACGTACTGTTTCAGCAATAAAATGTCGACAATGACACCTAAAATCGTTATGTTTTCCTTGGATATTGGTGAATCACCTAAAGGACAAGATCTGGAAGGCGAAGGCAAGTTAAATCATTTTTTTAACGCCGAGTAAAATTAAAATAATTCTGATTTTGTTTTAATCTAGATCACCACAATAAATTAGAGGAAATGATTAAAGATTTATCTGTAAGATTAACTGGAGTGAAACACGAACAGGAATATATGGAAGTTCGAGAAAGAATTCACCGATCAAGTAAATGAATTAAAATTGAAAAAAAATAAAAATAAAATAATTAATTAATTAATTAATTAAAATCGTTTTTGTTTTTTGTTTTTAGTTAACGATAGCACCAACTCACGCGTCGTACTCTGGTCCTTTTTCGAAGCGTTGGTTTTAGTTGCGATGACTTTGGGTCAAATTTATTATTTAAAACGATTCTTTGAAGTTAGGCGGGTTGTCTGAATTAATTTATTTTCTGTTGAATTGCGAGTTTAAATGAAATTTGAATGAAACAAGTAAACAAAAAATTAATTATACGATTGTTTTTATACCTATAAATAAAAATTATTAAATTTGACAAATTTAATAACAATTTGAAAACGAGAAATGAAATTAATAATTCTACTTATTGTATTACAAATTTAAATAGAAATAAAAACAGAAATGCGGCCTCGTTCTAACGCCCGCTGAAAATCGTCGTGTGGAAATACTGGGGTGGTTCTTTTAAACTCACACCGCTTTTTTGAAACGTATCAAGAAATAACTTAAGCTATAATAAAATTTTTAAAAAGTTACAATAAAAACTAGATTAAAAAAAAAATAAAAATATTAAATTATACTTTTTCTTTCCTAAGTTCTGTCTCGGTGTAAGAAATATGTACGTGAAGAATTCCCGCCATCAAACATCGATCAGCCAATACCATGGCTACCGTTTCAGCAGCTCTTTTATCAGATACACTAAAAAACAACAACAATAATAATTATTTTCATTTAAAGTTCTGGCTATCAAAATGTACCTTTGTACCTTTCTAAATATTGTATAATGCATGGTTCCACACTTGATGCCTGAACTATAATTTGTCCATTATTGTGCTGCACTTTTGCACTCACACGCCTCGAAGTTGCGCTAAAGAACAGTCTAAAAATATGAAATAAACATACAATGAAATCATTTAATTACAATTATAAAAGTTGTTTTTATTCCATTTATTACTTGTTCCAATATTTTCGTGTTGGGCGCTCTAGATGCCATCCTCTAGGCTTCCGTTCAAGCCTTAGTTGTTGTAAATTACGGGGATTTCTGTTGATTACTTGACTTTTGATGCTGTCGTTTTCACTTAGCGGTTTATCCAATGCACTAAAACCGTCGGTGCAATAGCGAGGGCCTGGAAGTATTAGCATAAATTAGTTAAGATCTGAATATCATGTGGTGATTGAATAAAAAAATTATTTTAATTAAATTTGTAGTTTGTACAGACATACATGAGAAGCGAGGTGACCGATTTAATAATAAATTAGAGCACGATCCCAGTGAAGCAAAACGGAAAAACACCGAACAGGATGCCATTTTGATTCTGATGAGAGAGGTTAGGCGAGCCGGTTGAAAATAATAGATGCAATAAAATCATAAAGCGACATCTAGTGCTAAATATTGGAATCAATATTCTTTAAATTAAAACATAGCACTGCGGAAATCATAATAAATACTTTTTAATACTTTGTTACCTGCTATTCCGCGGCCATAACTGCGATTAACAAATTTTAGACGCTTACACCGCCTTAGATTTAAAATTTCCAGTTTTTCCTTATTCCTTAAAATTATTCTTGATTTTTTTTTTGAACAGTACGGTAATTTCTCTTAATAATCCTACAGCTTGATAGATCAGCTGACTTTACTTCTGCTGTAATTCAGCATGTTACCCCTACTAAAAATAAAATTGGACAAACAAAACAACAAAAACAAAAAAATATTTATTTATTTCCAGATTTTTCTGAAGTTTTATTGATTATATATATCGTTTAACTTCAAAAAACTTCTTAACATAATAAATTTGAGAAACTGCTAAAGCCATCATAGTCACTGCTTCAAAAATTGACCACCACAAAATCATAGAATTAGTCCGATTATTAACTGAAAACAAAAAAAAAAAATACAAATTAAAATGTCATCTTTTTCAACATTTTCTTACGTTGATGATGCAGAATTTTTCTCGCAGCCAGAACCGCATTTGCAGATTCAAACTGTTTCAAATTGTCTGCTAATTCACTTAACATAAACTCTGTGGTTTCATTTCCACTGTTGTTGGCTTCTTTTACTATTAAAAAAATACATTAAAAACACATACCGTATATACTCGCGTATAAGTCGACCCGCGTATAAGTCGAATTGGAAGAAAAATACCAGGATTTGATCTAAAAATCCGCGTATAAGTCGAATTTTGAAAAATAGGCCTAGATTTGGTCCAAAAATCTCGACTTACACGCGTGTATATACGGTATAAAAAATGTTATATGTTAATAATACATTCACGTCTCTGCTCCGCTCCAATTAGAACATACACTAATCTCATGACTTTAGGTGACACTGATGAAAATTCATTATTCAAACAGAAAGTAAAAATTCCTTCTTCAGTTCCAATATATTGAAAAAATTTCTCTTTAATTTTGCTTTCGATATTTATTGTTTTATTTGGATAAATTTCCTGGACAGAATTAATAATAAAAAGTTAAAAACAAAATAAATAAAATACCGGATGGAAAGTAAACTGATAAACTTACTTTGAAGTTGATATCCAGAAAACCACCTTCAGTAACTATAAGATTTAAAATGAACGAGTCATCTACTGACATTCTTTCAAAAAAACATTCTTCCTCATACGGCTGCACAGTCAAAATCACATTATTAATAGTAAATTGAAATGAAAATTCAATTTGCATAAGCAGCACGCTCAAAGCAAACAGCCACCTGGACGTCACCATCATGTTGACATATGGCAAATTGAATTTCACTAATAAAAAAAATACCGTACCCAGGAAAAAGCAAGTGATTAAATTGATATCTCCTAACTTATAAATGCCATCTTATTTGTTTTTCTCAGACTTTCTAATGCATAACAGTGCACTGTGAGTAGCAAAATTTTTCTTTAATGTACATATTTACAACAGACAAAATCATAATAAATAAAAAAGAGTTTACAACTCATTTTACATAAATCAAACGACAATTATAGTACATAATTTACATACTGACTCAATCAAAATACACTAAAATCAATAGAAGCCCATTTTGTCTTTAGTTTTCACTTCTCAATCATCCATTAACAAAAAAAAAAAAAAAAAAATAACAAAAAAAGACTGTTTTTAAGTACAAAGAAATATGCTGTTTTTAAAATCAATAAATAAAATTTTATTATTTATATATATTTTATTAGTTTATGCATTGTTTGTTTGTTGAGCTCCATATTGTAAACTACTTATACCTTATTTTTGTATAGAATTAAAACCTAAGCAGAAAATAGTGAAATCTGAGTCGTGTGCACTTTGCTTGGTATAGACATTATTGTATATATATAATATATATATATATATATATATATATTTATTTTGTTGTTTTTTTCATTTAAAATTACATTAAGCTATTTTTAAAAAATGTTTAATTCATAAGAGAGCTTTTACATAGCTTTATTATGAATTTTAAATCAATTTTTTTAAATTTTAAAAGAAAATAAAAAGAAATGTTGACAAAATTCTCAATAACACACATCACACACGCACAAATCCATGCACATTTCATAAAAGGCAGTTTCTTTCTTTCTTTCTTTTTTTTATATCATCTTTTCGATTCCATTTCTTTCCATGAATAAATCTCATCAATTATACACGCCTCAAAGACAGATCACAGGGAATGAAGAATAAAATATCTCTGGTGGGCGGATCAAATTTTGACGAGTACAAGTAAAGTAAATGTCAAGCGAATGTCAAAAAGAGATTAAAATTGATTGTTGTATACTATGGGCAGCAAAGGGCTAAAAGGAGCAGTTGTGATATGTTGTGATCGTTCTTGGCTGGCAGAAAAAGTTTAGGAATGCAAATCATGATGGACCACACCAGTCTAGAATTAAAAAAAGAATGTGTAAACATGTGTACAATGCTCGAAAATGTCTGAAAATGATCATTTCCCCCAGCATGCCATGATGTCAAAAGTAAATTAAATTCTTTGTACTGGCATGTTTCATCATATAACAAGCATATGCTTCAAAAAGCAAGGTATTATGGTACTAGCACTCCAAAATATTTGCATAAAGCTGTAAAACTGCTTGAATAATTGCTTAATTAATTTAGTTATTTGAATAAGAAAGTTCAAAGTTCAATTAATCATAAGCTTATTCTAAGTCTAAGTAATCCCATCATTAAATTAATATTGCTCACTCTTTATTCTTTAACTTCTATTAAACATTTCGCAATCTCAGTGATTCAAATGCATGTCATAAAAAATTTAGGTCTTATTAATCTATAAAGTTTTGCAATTATAGAGACTATAGCAGCTGAATCAACATGGTTCAGTTCTCAGACAGAGCAGCTGGTTTAAGTTATTAAGACTATCATGAGGAAACTAGGAGTGGATTATTTTACAGCAGCCATAAGCTATTCCAGATAAGAATCAAAAAAGAATAAACTTCTGTGTGCTTATTTATTCATAAACCAACAAATATAAAAACCTGAAAAGAACTCTGCTATACCGATTTCAGTAGATGCAATTCTGTGACTTCTAAGTCGTTTTAACATAAAGCTCCTGGAAACCCCCTGGAAACCCCCTGGAAACCCCCTCCTAGAAGTGCCATTCTTTATGGTTTTTGCTTTGTTTGGCAGCCATTTTTTAAAATATCTAAAGCTATTAATGCACACTCGTGTATCAAACAAGGGCTGATTCATTAATCACTTTAGTGAGAAAAGGATAAGTGACTTCTCCTTTTTATTTTATTAAACGCACGAATTAAACGCACCAAATGCAGTAACTAAATTCAAAAGCGGTCTCAATAAAACATTAAAACCCGCCGTTAAAATGTTTAGTAAATAAAAGCAAGATAAAAAAACTATAAAACGAGTCAAGTAGGTAAGAAAAAGAAGAAAATGTATATACCAAGCTTAAATGACTTAGTCGAAGTCGATGCTTTCATTGATCCTCTCTTCATTTCATGACAAGTATCACACACATTTATAAACAGATGACACAAGAGATACATGGAACACAACGTTTGCCATTAATCTTTATCACAAGCAAATTCACACCAAGTCAACATGATCGTACACATTCTGCGGAAGAGGAACAGTCACAACTGCGCCTGTAAATACCCAAAAACTTGACAATTAATCACTAATAAATCATTAAAAAAAACAACTATTTTCACATTATACCTTGATAACTCGAGCAAACCATGACGGGTCTTGAGTTAGCCGAAGCAGAAGAATTCAAATTGGCATTAGCTCTGTTCGAATGATTACTAGCCGCGCTTAATGACGTCAGAAACCGCAACGAACTGACAGCGCCATCGCCGTACATCTGATAAGCAGTTTTAACCATTTTATTTCCTTTCAAACTTTCGCAATCGGATTCAGTTGCCGTTCCGCTGCAAGTTCCCGATCCGCTAGAACTAGTTCCTTCGCCGTAATTCCGCCATTTCATACTCCTTCCACGCAGACACGTCGGACAATCGCACAAAATTGGTTGATTCGACCACCAGGGTGACTGAACCATTGCATCCAACAACGTTCGAGGACTGTTTGGAGGCACCAAACGATTCTGGTCCTCCGAAGATGCCACCGAAGTACGCAGAGATTTCTGATCCGCGTTGACCGGATCGAGATCGAGTGAACTGCCGTGAGATGCGTGCGCAATGCGAGATAAATTCTCGAAAGATGCACTGCTACAACTACTACAACTCAAGTCTTGTCGCGAGCATGGTTCGCCCCGAAGTCGGCGAAGATTCGCTACGGCAGGTTGCAAATGTACAGGTGGAAGCTCCTTCGGTGCGGCAACATTGGATGATAAGTGATTGGTGTTCCCACACGATGAACCTGGCAATGGATCAGAGCTTCCGCAAGTACTGCAGTTACTCGTATTAGGTAAAGAAGTGGTTGGAACCGAAGAGCCTTGATAAGCTTCTGTGGATGTTGGACGGGAATCAATGTAACCCTGTGAAATATTAAATATTCATAAGAATTGGTTAGGAAAATATTTCTCACGTTTTCATTTATTTTTCTTGCAGAAATTCAAATGTTTAGACACAAAATCAATCGAGTATGAATAATTCTGCAGCAAATGTTTGTTTTTAGGAGCGAAACATTTATTTCTCATGTAATGCATCACAACTTGACGAAGTGATTAATTAATAAACAAAATGATTGTATTAATGTCAAAGCTATCATCTCTTAAGCTAGATTTATTGAGGAAGTAAATCCTCTGTGTATTAAACAAGCATTCTAACAATCACTAATATTATCTAATCTGCACCGCTTTAACTGATGCCCAATACTTGGCAAACCAATAGCACTTAGGTATCTAATCTGGATTTGTGCAGCATAAGTGGAACCCTCAAGTATGAGGAGAGCAAACCTGATGCATAGTCAGCATTCAACCACTTGATTGCATGTCTAGGGGCCATAACATGGCCAGCACTAGCACAAGTGGACACTATAGTTCCTAAAGATGTTGTTGTTCAATAAATGGAATCCTTTCATTTTGCGTGGGAAAAAGAAAGCAAATTTGTTCTCGATATTCTAACATTAAGAACTTTGCGAAACTCAATTTACACGCGTGTACATCTATACTTACAGTATTTCTTCGAATAGAAGCCGCCATCGATTATAGGCCACCCTCAAATATAGTAAGCTCATTTCACGGCAGCTCTTAACGTAAGATTTAGTACGTCAGTTTCAATATGTCAGATAAAAGACGTGTATGGCCTAAGTAGCTGCTTGCGTCTACAAACATAATTCTCTCTCTCTTAATATATGCTGCAGCTTCTATTCAATGAAATACGGGAAAGAAACATGCACATTGCAAAGTGCACATTTTTGGTGAACTTTCGTACCCATCAAGTATTTGTGAAATGTCGCAAACCCGCATGCCGTACACTATTTATGCATTTAGTGGGACCAATCGGGTAGTTTTCCCCGCTATTTAAATTTCTTATGTGTCTAAATTCTTCACTATTCTACAGCGATTTAAAATTACCAACCAGTGGTTGAAATACCATGTAAGCTTCTTCGCCATCATCTCCACTGCTGCTGCACTGCTGAACATTGCCCATCACGAGTGGACCTGTTTTTTTCACCAATCCACTCCTCGGTAACCCCTTGAAGCCATGACTCGCACAATTACACAGTTTGCGTTCACCGAACATCTGCCACGGTGATGGCCAATAATGGGGACTGGGTTCGGCGGAGTAAGGAGTCACTTTGTTCAAATAAGGATGTTTGGCCGAAGTCGGGGATACGCAGGACGAAACGCGCCCATTTCTGTGATGATGATGCACTTCGAACGAAGCCAATTGATGACATGTGGTAGGCGGGTAGGGCATTGATGCGAGTACGGACGATGTGGTTCTGCCGTCTGACTGGTTGAGCAAAGGCGACGAAACGTAGTGACTGTCGTGATGAGTGGCGTTTGAAGGTTGGCATGGATGGTGTATCGATATGACTGAACTACTTCCACTCGTGCCCGGGATCGGTGTTTGTATCCACGAAGCTCCTGACCGATGTCCCATGTCCATTGGTAAACATGGGTTGGCAGTTTCGTGTTTACATTCTGAAATAACAAAAATTTATATTAAAAAATACATATACTAAAATCTATCCAACAATTCGTGCACGAAACTGAAAAGTGAACTTTTTTGCATTGTACTCAAAGTATATATTGTGGTATCTCAATTTAATCCTCTAGTCGAGCCGAGTCGAAAAATCATTGTTTCGTAGCCAAAAAATGTGCGCAACAATACAAAAACCCAAATGTAAATAATTTTTTAAAATATTTTACGAACGTTTTCATTCGTTAACAACGGCACGCACATTTTTGGACTACGAAACAATGATTTTTCGACTCAGCTCAATTAGAGGATTAAAATAAGATACCACAACATATACTTTGAGTACAATGCATAAGCCATTAACCAAAGGGAGTTTCGTGCACAAATTGTTAAATAGAATTTAGTATGTATGATGTTAATTATTTATAATAAACAAAAAATTGCTTAAAAATCATTAAATACTAAGAATATCAGTAATGGTGCTCGAATTGCCATTTTTATTCGAAGATAAATTTAATTGAGTTGTGAAGGGATATTTGCAGCGCCCAAACGTACTGCATTTCTATTGACTCTGGTGAGAGTTGAACTAACTAATTCATGTCCATTGATTTATTAAGATTTATTCCACATGTGAAAAGTGAAATGAAATTTTTATTCGCTGTACAAGTAGATAACAATAAAATAGTGTTTTCTAAAAATAGTGTTGGTATCATGAGCCGAAAGGGGGAAGTTGGAAGAGAGATGGGGGAAGGTGCGGGTGGAGAGATCAACGATAAAGAGAAGGAAGGCACCATCAGTGCACTCACCAACGATGTTATACAGGCAGAGAGGGCACGTGCGGCTGGCAATCAGCCAGGGATCGATACACGCTTTGTGAAATTCGTGGCTGCATGGCAAGATCCTCAATTCCTGCAGGGTAGAAAACAAGCAACAAAATGACACCTGCATATATTCCTTTTCAATATAATGGAAAAATAAAATAATAAAATAAAATTATAAATATACATTTTTTAATACATTTTTCTTCTTCTAGGGAAAAGTTATATCACTTTTTAATTAAATCGCGTCTAAAAATTGTAAATTATGTTTCGAGTTATTTTCGACCATTAGTTATTTATTCACTTTCTTTGGCATTTTTCCAAATTGCGACATGTTGCGGTTAAAACAAAAATCAAAATAAATGATTAATCGATGCTTTTAAAGAAATGCAACATGCCCACAGGAAGTGTTTGCCGAAAAAAGATCTCCCAACAGACCGAAACATCAAATACAATTTTTATTTTTGACATTTTAAACTTTTTTTTTATTTTAAATTATTTTTATATACCTGTCCTTCCTGATATTCTTCTAAACAAATAGCGCATGAATCACAGTCTTGGCTACTCATTGATCCCGAACAGCGACGCAAACTCATTTTATATCTTCGAGTGGCCATATTGGCGAGAGCTTGTTTGGTTACATGACTTAATGTATTCTAAAAAAAAAAAATATATATATTTGAAGAATATAATGTGAATTTTTATATTAAACTGCGAGTAAAGTAGTAAAGAAACTATAAAAATTTATAGTTTCCGTGTAATGATGCTATTCGTGAAAATGTTTCATTACACTGATTCTAATAAAAAGTTAATAGTAGTGGTATGTACACTAAAAAATTTAAACAGACATTCAAGCCTGCTAAGCATTATTTTAACCCTTGTGACAATAATTCACTGATCTGATTTTGCTATTAAACGGCTTTAAAAAAAAATTCTTTTTTCGTCTCAGACTTGCAACAAAAATCAAAAAAAAATTAATTTTAATTTTTTAATTAATTAAATATCCTACGATTTTGCTGCAAATTTGATCCAATCTACTTGTTAATTACATTTATTTATTTTTTTTTTTACCTCTTTTTTTCTGCGACACCATTTCATCTATTTTATAATTTAAAAAAGAAATTTTAATATTTAGGTTAATTAAAAATTTATCAGTAATAAACACATTTTACCTTAATTATAATTGCAATACACACGATGCAAATGAGAAGAAAAAATGATAAAAATATAGTCATATCATAATAATCCCGCGTTGGAATCTAAATAATAAATAAACCAAATACATGATCAACTTTTTAAAAATAACAAAAAAAAAAAAAAAAAAAAAACTAAATTTCATATAAGCTTTAATCAAATGATTGATTTAATACTAAATAGCATTAAAGCTTAACTTGACACTGATTTCAGACAGCTCATTAATCATTTTATAATCAAGTCTTTCTCAATTAAATTTCCTAGATTTACACAAT
>JH431646.1:366504-376918 GCA_000239455.1 Strigamia maritima | reverse complement strand
AACTTATTGAGCTGCAAGGATTGCTCATCTGCTTCATTTAAGTTTCCACCATCAGTTGATGTGCTCGGCCCCCTGGAGAGTTTAATGGATCATTTTACGGATAGGTAAACAGCACTGTTGTTTTGTCATTAACTCAAGGTTAATAGAATTTTACGAAACTTAAAAAAAAATTAAAAGTAATTTTTTTTTTTTTAAAAAAAAAAAACAAAGAAAAAAAAGATGATGTAATTATTAGTTTAAACACGTGTTAATGATCCATTTATCTTCTAAGAAAACAATGAATGCACTGAAATTTTTAAGAATTTTCAATGAAGTTTCGCTCGCCTTTTGTTGCCAGTTTTCTATTAAATTCTCAACTATTCATTCCTATCCTATTCTATAATTTATTGAGAAGTAAAAGCTCAAAGAAAGCTTCAATTTCATTGGTCCATTTCACCTAACTCAGCTAGGAATAAAAAAAATAAAAAAACAATGGAAATCAATAAAAGAACCATTGGTCAGGAACTCATTGAAACTTTATTACTCGAAACTAAGGGAAAAAAAATTATAAAAAATAATTATAAAAAAAACAAAAAAAAACGACCATATTTGCCCAGATTGAATAAAAAAAAAATTAAAAAAAAAACAAAGGAATCCGTTTAAATAGCATTCAAGTATCATAAAACCTACGTCGCACTCCCAATCTGGACTTTCATAAAAGATTTAAGCCGTAAACTTGTCTGATGTGGGTCTTTTTAAGACCGGGGCTATCTTCGCTTGGCATTTTGCCATTGATTGCGGCAGGCCTGCAATGAGACGCACCAAAGCCCACTTTTACTCGTGCCGCCCGCCCCAAGGCCCTGGGCCGGCGCCAGGGAGGCAGAGAGCGGCTTCTTTTGAACTCTGTCGGAAGTGAAGTCAATGACCATGAAAGAAGGAGCCACAAATTCACAACACATCCTGCAACGACGCATTCATCACTCGATCGCTCCTGGTTTTTCAGACCCATATTCGAAAAAAAAATAAAAATTTAAATAATTTAAAATAAAAAAATAAAAAAAATTAAAAAAAAAGTTTTTGTTTACAAATAGAAATCATCAAAAAATACAAAAAAAAAAAAATAAAAAAAAAAAAAAATACGATTACCTTGGATCGTTTTGTGATGAGAAATAGGAAACCCCGGGTACGAAATACATGGAAAATGTCATCACCGTGTAATCAGGAAATTTGAGTGGAAAAAATCAACCGTTCGATCGATTTTTTTATTCAAAAACA
Organism: Strigamia maritima; assembly: GCA_000239455.1. Taxonomy (NCBI): domain Eukaryota; kingdom Metazoa; phylum Arthropoda; class Chilopoda; order Geophilomorpha; family Linotaeniidae; genus Strigamia; species Strigamia maritima. The sequence continues at coordinate 375,664 of JH431646.1, read as the reverse complement.
CTTTCTGTGACATTTTTCCCATTTTCCATCTTTTTCACGAGTGGAATTATTTTCTTTCGATTTACCTGTACAATGTCGCCTTCCGCACTTAATTTGGCGCCGGCTCCGGAAAACTGTCCGTACAATTCATAGGTGTAGGTACGATATTTGCCGTTCTCGGTCGTCTCGAACAACACGACTTCGAGCAGCGCCCGTTCTTGAGCAGCGGCCACCGCCGATCCTGCTTCGACGCCGGCCGCGACCGATACCGACACGGCCATGCTCACAACGGTGAACAACGCTGGCCAGTCCTTCATCCTGGCCCCGGCCTCCTCATGACTTTTTCTCACCGACGACGACGAAGCCGCAACGGTCGGATGTGTCCAAAATGCAGCATCACCAACACAACGTCCGTCTTTCTCTCCCTATGCCTAGTAAACTCGATTGGCACGACCGCGCGGATCTAAAAAATCTGATCCCGGTTTTCCATGTTTGTCTGCTAGTAGAACGAATCTTCCGTCGCAGCTCTCACCGGCGTGGATAATCGATGCATTTTTGTCGTTTCGTTTTCATCATCTAGATAAGTGAGTTTACGTTTTTATTATTCGTTTTGGTGAAATAATTTAACGTCGATTAGAATAAAATATAAAAAAATATTCAAAAATGATTAAATATAGGAAAACTCGGAACGCAGTTATGAATCCAATCAGGATTTGTTCTATTTCCGAAGTCTTTGGTTGGGTTCATTTGAGTCAAAAGGGAATAATAAAGTGAAAGGAAAATTAAAAAATTTGAATTTTACAAATCAAAATAAAATTTTTTTTGTAAATTTTATTTCAATTTCGTGAGAGATAATTTTCCACATTTTTATTTATTAATAAAAAGTTCAAAAGGTTTTTTACTTCTGCATTTTCCCCATTTTCCAAATCTGTTTGAATGTTTTAAATACCAAACCAGGCGTGAGTAAATGGAAGTTGTAAAACGCGTTTCAAGTACCTCATTTACGCTTCACAAACGACCACCTTGCTTCCAGTAAAAGAGGCCTCGAGAAATTGTGAGTTGCAATATTCACAAACCTATCTTTATCTTCACTAAAGGCTGAAACATAAAAAGAGAAAAAAAAAAAGAAAGGAATGTGAGCACTCAAAACTACTCATTTGAACTCTCGAGAGTATCTTACAAAAACAATTTACTCGCTTTCCGAAACCATCCTTTCTTATCTCGAACACAAATCCATATTTATACAGAGAAAAATACGCTTCAAAGACTGTTTATTTACTCTACGAAGACCATCACTCAGCACTCACTTATCCCGCCATTTTTATTTCATTTGCGGCGCACAGATTGGTCGAGAAAATATTCGCAGTCTGGTGGCAATTTGTAAAACTTAATAACTTTTACAGATACTTTTTTTGACTCTATAGTCGTCCTCGTTTACTCGTGCCGAGCGGCTTTCCTTGATAATAGCAGCAGTAATTGCCCTATTGAGGTGTAGTCATGAAAATATCAGCTTCTCCCGGGTCGCCCCCACTTTCGTGATTAGGATAAGAGATAAGACAGACCGGTGTGTGTGACAGGGCATCAAAGATACCGCCAAGTCGTTATACTTGTTGGGAACTGTTAGTCGTTACTTGATATGCAAAACGTTGAAATAAAAAATTTTTAAAAAAAATAAATAAAAAATAAAAAAATCTTTTATTTGTTATTTATCCACGGACAGATGGTGATTTAATGCTTTATAGTTATATATGTTGTCGAATTTATTCGAGTTGTAAAGCGAAACTTAGAGATTAGAAATTTATAGAAGCTATAAAACCGAAACTTAAAGTAGAGATGGAAGAGAAGGGAAGGGAAATATAAATAAATAAAGGAATGGGAGACTTTTCACTCGGTTTGTGCGTGGAAATGGAATCTCATGGAATCTCAAACTGATAATATCAACTGCAGAGGTTGGTTGCTAGATCAAAATTGGCTCGCTGCCGACCGGCTCCTGACACGTTCAACTGTATCAATTTACGCACAACTGCGCGCCTGGCACCCGCCAGTGCTGAATTGAAAGCAGCCGCCAGCTCAGTTACTGTCTTTCAGCTTCTCCACCGCACACGTGGGCTCGAATAATGATCCCATTGGAATTTTACGTTATCTATTCCATCATGTTTTTTTTCTTTTCTCTTTTTCTTACGTCAGATTTTTAAACTTTTTGTTTTTCTTGACAAAGGGAACCACACGCGTAGAATTGGTTCAAGATTTACTCGGAATGGAAATTGCTTTTTTTTTTTTTTTTTTTTTAAAATTTATTGATTTGCATCATAAAGGTAATTTCCTCTTCATATCATAGAGCATTGCTGGGAAGCTGAACATCGAGCTGAAAGATGCAATGTGCTGCCATCTGGATTGAAAAAGTGAAAAATCAAAAATAAATAAATAAAAAAAAAAAAATTGTTTAATGTTTTAATAATCTATAAAATACAATTGCATAATCATTTATAAATTTGCATAAAAACATAAAACTTAATAAAATAATATAATTTATTTATAAAAAAATGTGCATAGTTTAAAACAAAAAACAAAAAAAATATATAAAAATTAGTTTCGAAAATGTACAGCGAATATTATAATTATAAAATACAATAAAAGCAGCGCTATATAAGTACAATAAATACTTCTACTTCCTTTAAACGAAAAAATACGTATTATCAACGGCTCGTCCATGAATGAATTGGTGTTCACTTTGTAACGAATCGATACTGGTTCTCACTGGACCATCACTAGTAATAATTTGTCGCCGCTCAGGAATTCGCGGCGCTCTGGGTTGATACTCGACACCATTCGTGACCACTCTTTCGGTTCCTGTATGCGCGGGAGTTTGCTCCCGAGAGCTACCAGAATTCTCCGAATTAAAAGTTAAGACAAACTCCGTCAAAGTGACGTCAGATGCGCCTCCTGATTCCAGTGGGATTGGATAAATGCGAAAATGTTCGAGCATATCGAAAATTGTCCGAAACCATAAATGTTGCACGTGACACTGTCCATCCGCGTTGACTGTCATCCGTAAATGCTAGAATTATAAAAAAAAAAAAAAAAATAGTAATATAAATCAAAGAAATGAAGCAGAAATTATACTTTTGCTCGTCCTTGGAAGTTGAACGTTAGAACGAGTTCACCACTTCGCGTTTCACTGGTGCGGACCAGAAACACGCCATGTCCTGCAGGGCCCTCTTGAAGAACCAGATGAGCGGCACTCGATCGCACCAATGAACCGTGAAACCAAGGATATTCTTGTAGCAATTGATAAATATTGCTCGTTGTTGCTGATTAGAATTCATTAGAAAAAAGTGTAATTTGTAGAAATTAATTTTATAATTTTGTAATTTACCGATGCTGTCATTCGATCTAGGTGAAATCAATGGCGAAACACTCGATTCTGAATGTTGATTAGATCGAGAAATGTGGAAACCATTGGCGGGAAGTGTGTCTGAACGTGGGGGAACCTCTGGAGGTTCGTTTTCTTTTCTTTCCGAACTGTAATTCGGGGATTCTAATATTGATTCTGTCCGAGATTGTGATCTGCTGTTTTTATGAAAAGAAAAAAATTAGAATTACAACATTTTTGTTTTATTTTGTTAGAATTTTGGAATTATTACTCGAAATTATCTTGATTAGGTTCGGTAAATAAACTCCTCATGCAGTATTTAATGCTGTCCAACCATGACCTCGTATCATCAGCATTACGGCCCTTAATTACGTATTCTATGTGGTTTTCAACCTGGAAAAAAAATAAAGAGTACATTGTAGTTATATAAAAAGAAAAAAAAAATAAAAAAATAAAATTAAAAAATTGTTTTATACTTTTAGTACAAATGTATTTTCGTGGTCTGGCATTTCCAATGACGTTGTTTCACGCGCTTCGATGAGAAGAAAACAGAAAAGTCCACTTTGGGCTTTAATTGCCTGTAAAAAGTTAATTTTTTTTTTAGAAAGATTAAATTTAAAAAAATTAAAATATAAAACAATTTTGAAAATGACATTTTTTTATGAATCATTCATTTGATGTTTTTATAGCGAGCTTATTCAAAACTCAAAATCCTCCACCTGGCATTACATCCAGAAAAACATGTTTACAACCTATTTATGGCTCACGAATCTCCATGGCAAAACAAATACGAGTAAAACTAAACAGAAACAACTTTTCAGCATGAGTAATCATTGTTTAATAAACAAATTGTCATCAGATAATAGAAGTAAAAAAAAAAAATTCTTTTCAGTGAGAATTTTTTGTGAAAATCAAATAAACTTGTTAACAGTTTTATTGACAAAACATGACCTCAATAAATTTCCTTCTTTTTTTATATCAGATTTCTATTGTGTTATTCAGCAATATTTGCTTTTAATATCATTTTGTTGACAAAAATAATTAATTTCATGTGTTTTTCTCATTTTTCCTGTTTATCAAACAAATCAAGAAAAAACTTTTTAAAAAAACAACAAATTTTCGAAAATAAAAAAATTACTCATGCAAAACACTTTCCTACTGACATTAATCAATCCATAACCTTGAAAATAGTATCAAAACAAACCAATAACAATAAAAATTAATATATATTTTGTAGAATTCCCGTTTATTACATGTTATAACTAACTTTGCAAATTCCAATCGTATCACATAATCTTTTAATTAATGCAACTCATTTTCAACCTTGTTTACTCTCCACTTCGAATCTTACGACCCATAATGTAAGTGAACTTTTCAGTAAACAAATTGATAATGAGGTGAAAAAAATACATTACCTTTGGTGGACTGTAAAACTCGAGCATGTACCCAGCTGTTGTTTTAATGAGCGCGAGTTTGCATTTTTCCCATTTCTGTTTCCCATCCATGTTTTCACTGGTCAATAAATACACAATTCCTTCTTTTTCACATTGGACGATGATTTTAGCCAATTTTATCTTCCGTAATCCTTTTTCACACGTTTCTTCTCGTTTATTGAACAATCCTCTCCCTTTTCTCACGAAACTGAGTCGTCGAAAAAATCGTTTGGGATGATTCGATTTTTCCTTATCCGAATGAATGGATGAATCGGATGAAATTTTCATCACTCCGCCCTCTAAGCTTTCATTCGATTTATCCTTATTGTTTTCGTCTGGGTTCTTCATTTCATTTTCGAAGTAATTAGCGAAACATTCCACGAATTTCTTGGAGAAATCCACCGATTGTGTCGGGCTGACCGGGTCATCGGTGATGATGCGGAGATCGGCAGCGAGCTGAGCGGCAGCACTCCGCGCGTGTCGGTGGCAAACGTCAAACCAAGATATGGTTTCTTCATTTCTGTCGTGGCTACTCGATCCCATTTTGTTTTTTATAATGAAATTGTCGTTTTACCTGTTAACGAGCATGATTTTGATGTAATTTGATGAATTAATGATCGGAGTTGCCATTTCAGTGGCATTTGAAGATGATTTAAAGGATTCAGCGGTTAATAGAGGGCGCTAAAATTTGCTCATTTATTTATCCAGCTTGATCGTTATTGGCTGACGGTTTGTTTTTGTTTACTGTATTTATTGCGGAGAAAATTAATTCAGAAATAAACATTTTTTTAATAATAAATTCTTATACAGTAATTATAGTAAAATAAAATTAATCGATTATTATTATTTATTTCACAAATAAAAATGATTAAATAAAAATAAAAATAAAAATAAATATCAAATCATCCCGTGAGAATTGTTGTAAACAAAGTACTAGAATGTCTGGAATGTACAAACATGATATAGTAATGAAATAACACTAAAAAATAATTTAAACGCGTGAGAAAGCGATTTCATCGTTTACGGATTTTCCGGTCTGATATGTTTGTTTTCGGAATGAGTTTGCTGCTTTTTCCTTTGACACCGTCAGTGTCATCTTGCAAATTTCTCAATGACTGCTCCGATTTACTGGCCTTGATTCGTGTTGCGGGTGACACAGTTGGCTTTACGGGCTTAGGATTTGATTTCCGGTTGCGAGTATCGAGTGACGAAGAATTTTGTTTGGAATTAGAACGTTGAGTTGATAAATCCCACGAATTACTTCGAACGTGTTTTCCTCGGTTATTTCTGTTCGATTTGCTTACATCACCGATTGAACTAGAAGAAGAAAAAGATGTAAATAAAATCTTAATTCTCAAAACATCCACTAGTGTCGCTCCACGATGTTGATGTCTTTTGTGTTATGTAACCCGTCTCCCGTGGTTTTTTACAGTCGTTTTGATTCACGACTAAATTTTTTTATCAGTAATTCAAGTTCAAGGTAAGTAACATTACGTAGAATAAACAAGACGAAAATCAACAACGACAAGTGCTGCTTTTTAATTTTGCCATTTAAAACTTACTTGCTGCCTATTTTCCTTCGATTTAATTCCTTAGAAATAGAATCTGGCATTGATTTATCTTTTGTTCCAACTGAATTTCCTTCGAGGGATGAATCTAAATTCTAAATTTAAAAAAAGAAAAATTTAAAAAAAAACGTAAAAACATGAATTAAAGCACAAACCAAGTTATTAACCCATATATCGGGGTTAATAGACGCGAACGACTCTGCTAAACTATTGGAACTTCGACCAACACTCATTGGCGATTTATGCCCGCTTCTGTAACACCATAAAATATTTAATTATTATAATTATTTTTATTTATTGTTATTTTAATCAATTTACCTGCTTTCCCTCTCTTCGAGTCTCTTAATTAGCCGTTCATTTTCTCGACTAATAATTTCCTGATCGTGATTTAGGACATCACGCGCTCGCAGCAAATCCGAGTTTTCCTCTCGTAGAGTATCATTTTCTACCATGTATTCTTGAAGCATGTTGTATATTTCTTTAGGATCAACCGCTGACGGCAAACGTTCATTTTTATCAGCCGCCTCTTTGAGTTTCGCCAAATTTTCCAACTTAAAAAAAAAAAAATAAAAGAAAATTATTTTTGTTTTTGTAAAAATTCTAAAATAAACTTACTGCTAGATGACTTCATGCTAGCGGATAATTTGCTCTCTCTCTTCTTCGGGAATTCCAACTGCTTCCGTAAATACTGATTTTCTGTGCGAAGTAATTTCACCTCTCGTTGAAGACTTAAAATTAAAGTTTCTCGAGGATCCTAAAATAGAAATAATATGAATAAAAATATATTTGTTTTTCCAAGTTATTTTCATTTTACCATGACTATAACTGGTTTATTTTTAATCCTTTTAGTCCTAGCCGCATATCTCAATGTATTGACCGTTTCAGCCAAATTTGATTTTGCTGGAGTCACACAAGCGATCTATTTATTCGATAAAATGTAAAAATATTTTATGTAGGTAATGAATTTAAATCTTACCATAAGTGTAACACCGTTTCCACCTAAACTGTCAGCTAATAGTTTAGTTAATTTACTATCTCTGTAAGGGATGTGCTGGCCTTGTTTTTTCTTCCCATCTCCGAGTGCAGATATACATTTACCTAATGAGAATTCATTACTTTGGATCAGGTTTATTACATTTCTCGTTGTTTTACCTAATGTAAGAAGACTACGGTTTATTTTATTCGTTTCGTTATAATTATCAGTTCCTTTTTCCGACACTTTCTCACTGCCAGCTAAATCGACGAAGATTAATTTCCCTTGTTTAGTGACAAAAGCATTTTCGTCTTCTGAGATACGAATTTCAATCGCTATATTTAACGTGAGTATGCAATGGCTGCGGCTCGAGTAGTCGTTGGCATTATTTGGCGCAACTTGTCTGTTTTTAAGACCTAGGAATCAAAATATCGAGTATTAACTAGAAAATAAGCGATGGAATAATTGAGTTTACCTTCTTCCATCACCGCCATAACATCGTCTAATTCGACGCATTCGATGATGAATAAATTCTCTACGTAAAATCCTTTCCCACGAGCCCACCTCACTTGTAAATATTTTCTTTGTGAGCCCGGGTTAAGTAAATCGATTACTTGTTCGTTGTATATCTCTAAAAAACTTGCATGAATCAAACACGACACGTCAGTTTTGGTTTCCAATTTCTTAAATAAATATCGAAATGAGCGTGTCATGAGGCCTTCATTTTCAAAACTGCTTTTCATTTTTCCGTTAACCTTTGAAAACAAAAATTTTAAATACATTAAAAAATATTTAATTTTTAAAAACTAATGTTACCAATGGGGGACCGGTTATGGTGTACGTTTTTCCTGATCCAGTTTGTCCGTACGCAAAAACTGTGCTTGAAAATCTGAAATTTATTGATATGAATTAAAAATGTCGACAATAGGCGGCGCGAATTTCAAATTTAACTCACCCATCTAATGCCATATCGATTAATTTCTTCACTCCACTATGCTCAAAAATGTCTTCTTGGATAGATCCAGGTTCAAAGACCACATTGAAAGTAAAAAGTTTTGGTTTGGATTCCCTATGTTGAGTATCGGCCTATAATTAATCTCAAAATGTAACATAAAATAAAAATTAAAAAATACTAAAAAATTACCACAATACGTCCATCGCCTGGAAAAGTCAACCCAAACGTCTCTTGCCTATTTGCTTCCTTATTATTCAACGGTCTAACTCTATGATAACAAGTTCCACATGAATTAAAACATGGTTACCAATCAATAAAGTAAACTTACCTAATAATTACGCTGACATTATCAGGAGAGTCATCATATTCGTCATCATATAGACTAGCATTACTAAAAAAAAAAGCCACAATAAACAAATGAACTAAATATGCTATCTTTCTCACAGTTAGTACATTAAAACATTGATACAATGGCCAATGACATCCAGTATGACATTGCGTGCTTATATCCTACACAATGCACTTTACTTTGAATAAAAATGGGAGAAAACCAGCATTTAATGGCATCGTGTAGCTGTAAGGTCAGTCATAAAAGGTTATTTTATCAAACATGAATATAAATTATAAATAAATATACATATACATTTATATATAAAAGGGGTGACATTGCACCCTTTTTTATAGATTCTTGTATTTCCTGTATTCTTGTATTGCACTATTTTATGAATGTTTGTTCATTTCCTGGCATTTCCTGCCTGTTTTGTTTTTATTTAGTATAAACTACTGTATACTTTTACTGAAATCAACAATTTACTAATCTACAGGTTAGTAGAGCAATAAAGTGTAATTTTTTTTTTTAAATAAAAAAAAAAAAAAAAA
>JH431646.1:340813-358888 GCA_000239455.1 Strigamia maritima | reverse complement strand
ACATCTTTATTATAATAACAAATAAAACATTCATTTTTTTATATACAAGTCCACTTATTTTATCAAAACAGTTCACACATCATTTGTCATTTTATACGACGTCACATTGTCCACTTATTTTTTCCATCGTTGTTGATTGTTTTATTGTTTGTTTACAATTTTTTTTTCGTTTTGGTTTTTTGATGATTTTTTTTTGTTTTTGTTTTTGTTTTTGTTTTTTTAAATTTTTACCCGTGGAAATTCCCGGCTTCTTACCAAAGCCGACGTGGAAAATTCGTCCCTTAGTCTGGAAATTACACCTGTGTCGGAGTTAAAACTAAGCAAAAGATTAAATACAAGAATGGAAATGCGAATCTCAAAAACCTTTTTTTCATGAATCCACACAATTCGCTAACACGGACCTGTCTATCATAAGTCGTTCATCACCCATCCATGGGATTAAATGTTTTCCCTGCTCAATATACAGAGCCTTTTCGTCGTCCCTAAATAATTTGCACGAATAACCAAACACCAAAAGCTCTTCGTCGGCATCCTGCTGGTTCTTTTCATTAACACGAGACCACATTTTACGTTTATTAGTCGCCATCTTCTCGCCGCTTATTGAAATACATAGACCGGAAATACGTCAATAAAATTATACACAACCGCCATCTAATGATAGAAACTAGTATTAAAAAAACCTGTTTTTTATTACGTTTCACAAAAATTTACAATTTATTCATCTTAATTTAACAAAATTTTTTACGTTAAACAGCAATTTGTTTAATCAAAAAATATAAATCCGCAATGGCAACGATAGTTGCTAATAAAATCCCAACAAGTACTTGCTGTAAATAAATAAATATTAATTTTTACATTTATTTTTCTCTAAAAAAGATCTTACCGCTGCAATGTGAGGCTGCGGTAATGCATATTCAACCATTTTATAACCAAAAACAAACGATCCACCAACCGTCAGCACAAAATTCACGACGGCGATCATTTGAGCTCGAATAAGTTTTACTGAAAAAATAATTGAATAATTAAAAAACACTACTTCTAACTTGTATTTAAAATTACAATCTTCTCTCAGATCTGATAGTCCCGAATCTTCATGCCGCTGCTAAATTAAATAAATAAAAAAATTGAATTTTAATTTGTTATTATACCGAAAAAAGAATAAATATATATATATATTTCTCACTCTTGAATCAACATTACGTGTCATGTTTCTGTAGGCCCTGTTATCTTGTTCAAATTTTAACTTTTCTATCCGTTTTTCCAGTTCCGGATTCTAAAAAAATGTACATTTCTTAATTTAATCATTTTTGTTCTTTATTCGATTAAAATACCCTCGGTGGACTAACTGGACTCGGTAATTCTATTCTTGTTTCTTTAAGAAGTTCATGGAGATATAAATCGCAGGAAGCATCTATGAAAACGTATCAAAATTACTTCATCGAAGGGTCATGACACTATTTTATACCTCTCAAAATTGAATGAAGCTCTTTCACATCATTAACGGTTAATTTCAACTTAAAATCACTCAGTTTGTATTTTCCACTTTCCAAAACATCTTTAAATTTTGTTGGCAATTTTGTATTATCGTTAATTTTCTCTAAAAGTTCAAAAAACTTGGAATTAGGGACGATCATAACATTGCAATCGTCCATTTTGCTTCCTGGCGACTTGCAGCGCCTTAATGCAGCGCTCAATGGAAGCAAATCTGCCAAACGAGCGCTGTGCTGTAAACAAAATGGTTGCTTGTTTTCAATTTCTTCAGGTAGAACCCGGTAAATTATTCATAGCCGCTAATGCACTTACACAGAAGCAATATCTTTACACAGAAATTACAATTCGTAGAATTAATTTAACGTAACTCGACGACTAATTCAAATTTTGATTTTTTTTAGAAATGCAGTTACTCAACAAATCAAACTCGTCGAGTCGTGATCACAGGAATGGGACTCGTATGTCCACTCGGAGTGGGCGTAGACTTGGTCTGGACGAAACTCATAAATGGAAAATGCGGCGTACAATCGATTTCCGATCCATCCTTTAAAAAGATACCGTGCAAAGTCGCGGCCTTCGTGCCTCGTGGATCGGAAGATGGGTCACTAATCGTCGAAAACTTCATGAAAAAATCAGAAATGCGTTCAATGTCATCAGCAACCGTTTACGCGATAATAGCGGCGCAAGAAGCATTAGCCGATTCGAAATGGCAACCTATAAACGATAACGATAAACAAAATTCTGGTGTCGCGATCGGAATGGGAATGACAGACTTAGAAGAAATATTAAACACAGGAACAGCATTACAAAATGAAGGATATAATCGAGTTAGTCCGTTTTTCGTGACTAAAATACTAACTAATTTAGCTGCGGGACATATTAGCATTAAATATGGCTTAGAAGGTATTTTTAAAATTTTTAAAATTCCAAACAAAATAAACAATTTTTCTACATTTTACAGGTCCGAATCATTCGGTTTCAACAGCGTGCACTACGGGAATCCACGCAATCGGCGATGCTTTTCGCTTTATCCAGTACGGCGACGCGAATGTGATGGTGTGTGGCGGAACCGAAGCTGCGATTAGCCCATTATCGATAGCAGCATTTTCTCGCATGCGAGCATTAGCAACGAAATTCAATGACGATCCCCTTAAATCGTCTCGTCCCTTTGATCATTTGCGTGATGGATTTGTAATGGGAGAAGGCGCTGGGGTTGTTGTTTTGGAGGAATTGCAACACGCTAAAGCCAGAGGTGCTAAAATCCATGCTGAGGTATTTCTAATATTTTCATTTTATTATTGTTTTCTTAATATATTTAATTATTATTATTATTATTTTATTTTAATTAGATTTTTGGTTATGGGTTATCTGGCGATGGATTTCATATAACGGCGCCACGTGACGACGGTTCGGGTGCTTTACGTTGTATGGCGAATGCAATGTCTAACGTAAATGTCGATAAAAACTCGATCGGGTACATAAATGCGCACGCTACATCGACTCCATTAGGAGACGAGATCGAAAATAAAGCGATTCGAATGCTGTTTGGTGATCATGCTTATAAACTAGCTGTTTCGTCGACTAAAGGTGCGGTTGGGCACTTGTTGGGTGCAGCTGGAGCTGTGGAAACAATTTTTACTGTTTTAGCGTGTAAAACCGGTCAATTACCGCCGACGATTAATTTTGAAAAAGGTGGCGTGGAAATGGACTTGAATTACGTTCCTAATATCTGTCAAAAATGGCCGAGTTTTAGTGAAAATCGTCGAATTGCGTTGACTAATTCGTTCGGATTTGGTGGAACGAATGCGTCTTTATGTATTGGAAATTATTTGAACTGAATAAATTTGTGAAAAATGTAAAAATTTATCTCGTAATTTTTTTTTTTTTTTTTTTTATTTAAAAGAATAAAAATACAGTTAATAACTTTGGCATCTCGTTACAAAGTGATTAGAACATTTATCATCTCGTTATTCGATAGATTTATGATGCCTAGCGATCGGATAACTCGGTTCAATACCTCGCATGAATTGGCCGAGAAGCTGCATGACGTCATCTTTACTCAATATTCCGACCAGTCAGGCGAGACCACGTGTCCCGTTGCTGTGGTATCGCATCGCTTTTTAACCTGCGCTGACATTCATGGTTTACTTCTTCAAACTTCATTAAATTTGTCTCGTTTGGTTGAAAATTGATAATAATTAATTATGCGAGCACTCGGATTTATTGAGCTGATTTGTCTATTATTTGTCTCATTTCTTGCTCTTTCGAGCGCTTCGACGACTAAAGGCGCCGTTTCATTGGATTCGTGGACGTTCGATAAGGTGAATGATATATAACGGGTTTAAACGTATTTATTCACTCATAATTCAGTTTGATTTTTGCAGATTATTCATAAATTCAAGGCGGTTTTAGTAAAATTTGATACACCGTATCCATTCGGTGAGAAACATGATGAATTTTCAAAAGTTGCCGATGCTGCGAGTACTGTTAATGATTTGTTGGTTGCTGAAGTTGGAATTAAAGGTACCGGTATAAAATAAATAAATTAAATAAATTACTGAATTTACAATAATACATGTTTTAGATTATGGAGAACTGGAAAATCACGATTTAGCAGACAGATATGGGATTAAAAAGGAAGATTTTCCAATTTTGAAGTTATTTGTTGATGGGAAGGATGAATCGCACGATTATGAGGAGGAATTTAAAGCAGATGAAATTAAAAAATTCATTAGAATGAAATCTTGTAAGTTTAATGTCATTATATTACGAGAGAAAAATAACAAACATTAATTTTAATTTTTCTTCAGCTGTTTATATTGGGTTGTCGTCATGTCTAGAGAAATTCGATAATATGGCTATTGAATTTATGAATGCGAAAGAAGAGCATAAAAATATTATTCTTTCTCAAGCTGAGACGATGGCCAAGGAATTGACGAATGAAGTTGAAAAGAAATCTGCTGATGTAATTTTTGGTTATAACTCGAAGAGCTGTGAATTTATTTTTATAATTATTTTTTTTTTAGGTTTACGTGAAAATGATGAGGAAAGTTATCGAAAAAGGCGAGGAATTGATCGAATCCGAATTGGACAGAATAGGAAACATCCAAAAAGGGAAAATAACCAAAGAAAAACGAGATGAAATTCAATCACGTCTCAATATTCTTCAATCATTCAGAATTAGAGACGAACTCTGATAATTTATATTTCTTCGATGTTTTTTTTTAATTTTTCACATTTTTTATGATAAATAACTAAAACTGTAATTTGTCATGTTCAGAATCAGAACCAATATTTCGTAAACGTTGTTAATTTTTTTTTACATTTCTTGTAAAAATAAAAGTGGATTAAATAGATTTACAGATGTTTTACGTGTTATTTTTTGTTCTTTTATTAGATACAAATATTGATTCTGTGTAGGAAATTTTTTTATGACCGGTTGGATTAATAGATGCATTTCGAGTATTAATATCAATGAAAAATAAACACATCTCTCATTGCACGCGGAAAGAAAACTATGAACGATAATCGAAATGATATTGAGCGACTTTGTTCGGATGTAAGTAAAATTTAAACTTAAATAGAATTTAAAAATATACATAAATTATTTGTAGATTAGAGAGAAAAAGGAAATAGTAGGCTTCTCTGCATCAATGGACAGAAAATCACATTCAAGTGGTTCACACAGAAAATCAAATCTACAAAATGATGATAAAGTTGTTGCTGATATCGAACAAAAAACACCGACAGAAGATAGCAATAAAATCAAAAATAAGGAGAAAAAAATTCGTAAAAAACAAGAGGTAACGATTATCCATTCAAAATCCGCTCCCGTTTCAAGACAACAAACTAATCCAGAAGAAGATGAAAAAAATATTTGCCAAACATCATCACCCATAACAAAAGCCATTTTCACTAAATTGGAAACGAAATCTAAACGTAGGAGAAGTAAAGGAGTTTTTGGGTCGGTCGATGTCCCTTCAGCGAGCACTACGCGAGGAAAAGAAACTTCCCAAACGTCGTCTGAAATTGGACGTGGATTAAAAACTAAAAAAGAAAAAGAAAAGAAGAGGTACTTATAACATACTATTAAAAACACTATTGCAATTATTATTTTATTTAATGTAGGAAAAAAACAGAAAAAATCGAAAAAAAGAAAAAAGACGGATCCAAGTATACTTGAATATTTGAAAAAGAAAATAAAAACACGGAGTCAGAGACTGATGATGATGATAGTGATACAATTGATGAAGTAACTGTTTTTTATTTTTATTTATTTTTTATATTTAATTCATTTTTTTTTAGATATTTCCTCTTCCTATGAGGAGAAAAATGTACAGACCGCATGTAGGTATTCCTGGACAGAGTCATTTGAGAGCGGAAATAGAGGATCCAATAACATTAGTAAATAATTAAATAAAAGTTAATTTCGAAAATAAATTGAAAATAATTAATTTCAGGTGGAAGAGGAGTTTTTACCAGACGGACTTCAAAGTCTTCGATTAACGAGAAGTCAATTAGCGATGAATTTCATGTATAATACACCTCGTAATGCGTTGAAAGGATCGAGAACGTCGGAAAACGATCCATCAGAAGTAAATAAAAAATAATATTATTAACTATTAAGACTTCTTTATATAAATGACATTTTTCAACAGAGAAGTGTAAAATTGGATGACTCTAGAAGTAAATCAGCCCAAGAATCGATCATTTCTCAGGATTTAATCAGTTCAGCCAGATCTTTAGCACCGTCGGTGTCTCAGAGTCTACTTAGAATAGCTCCTCTCAGGCCGAAATATAATTCTGTCAGATTTACAATTCCTATGGACGTCAGAGTTTTACAAAGTATGAATCTATTTACCTAAAAAAAAAAAAAAAACAAATATTTCTTTCTAGATCTGACACCGCATGAATATTTGATAAATCATTGCTTACCCGAATCATATTTCGAAAACATATGCAGCCGAGTGTTTGAAAGTAAAGACAAAACAGAATTTACCATCTTAGAAGTTCGTATTCGATTTAATTTAACTTTTCCAAATATAAAATCAAATTTTATTTCAGTTTCTTAACAAATCTTTAAGCGAAATCTTTGGTTACGCCATCCCCGAAGCTCACGTACAAAAAATAATCGATTTAATCGGTCCAGATGACGAAATAAAAGATAACTTCAAATTATTCACAGCCTGCGCCGCCATTTCAATGCGAATCCAATGTCACGAGTTGTAAGAAACGAAAGATTTGTAGTACTGAATAACGACTAAATCATGTTTATTTGTAGACAAAGTTCCTCAGAAAAGGATAAAATAGAAAAAATGGATTTTTATTTGCTACGATTAAACTTAAAATCATTTCCCATCGATTCACAAACAAATCAACTTTTACAATTCATCGATTCAATTTGAAATAGATAAAGAAGTGGGAATGTCTTATTTATGAAATAAAAAAGGGTGATCTGGCTTTGGTAAATAAAAATGAAACTGATATCAATAAACTTACTGGGTTGGTTTTGAAATTATTCAGCTTTTTACTTTTTTTTCCATCACATACACACCACTGAATTTGGTTCCGTATACGACCTGAAATCCCAAAATAATAAAAAAATAGAATATTGCCAAATGAAAAAAAACAACAACAACAAACAATTACGTCAGAAATAGAATTTCCCTCTTCATTCTTTAGATGTTGCTTTATCAGCGTCAGAATTTGAACTCTGCGACGACTCCTCGGATGCTTCTCTCGATAATTTATCACCATTTCCGTCGCCATCTTTAACCGCGAGATCTTCTAATTTCTGCGCAACATCGTCGGCTTCTTCTTCTTGTTTGGTTTTTACATCTGAAATAAAGTAAAAATTGAATTAATCAGGTAATTTAAACCATAAAAATTAATTTTTATAGATTAAAAAACATCATAAATGAACGTCTACACGAGTAAAGTCATTGTACGGTGACTTTCAGTTCGCCCGTTCGCAATATAATCATTTATTTAGTTATTTTCTATTCGAAATTCCACTTGTAAATACCTCGTTCGATTTGATCTTCCGTTATTTCCTTAACCATCGATTTACAATCATCAAATTGTTCTTTAAACTTCTTCGCATCTAAAATTAACGCAATTTTAGCATCAATTTAATTAGTTTAATATAAAAACTTAATCTCTTACTTTCTGCATTTGCAAATCGAATAGCTAATAATTCTTGTTTTGGTTCCTCATCAGCATAATCTGCAGGTACACTCCATACCCACGCCCGGTCACTGCCGCAATTTGGTTTCAATTCCATCCATGGCGTTACTACGACAAAAAAACATCATAAATTGATATAAAATGACCACTTTATCTATTCCTAACGTTAAAAACTAGACAACGAATATCATAAAGAACAATCTACATGGTTTTGTGTCATTTGTACGTTGACTTAAGACCGCCCGTTCATAATTTAATCATTTAAAAATAAAATAACACCGAGATGAAGTTTTCTCTCTTCTACTTACTATAATGATTAGCGCAGACTTTGAGTGTTTTATCCCTCCGCATAAGGACTCGCACTGTGCCGTTTTTTGGGTGTTTTAATAATTTTACTTCCCCAGTTCCTCTTTCTTTCCATTCTGGTGGCGTTTCTGTTGCCGCGTAACGGAATAATTTCGCTCGTCTGCGCGAGTAAAAAGAAAATTTCAAAATTATCGTCTCAATTCATCCATTTTTTTTTTAAAGAGTTTTTTCGACTTGCAGTTTGATTAATTCCGCTTCATCTTCTTCGAGCGTTCTCGTTTCTACTTCTGGTAGCCGAATTATAGGCTCAAAATGCACTTCTGGACTAGATAGTACTTCATCCTAAAAAAAAAGTTGAAATACGGCGTGTAAACATTTCATCGTTATTTATACCACATGACTTTTTTTTTCAATCGTTGAACCGAGAAATAAATACGGATTAACGTGTAAGATTACCCTTAAAGTTTCCGTACTCATTGCATACCTTGTCATCAGCCATAGCTAGTTGGATGTCGACGGATGATTTCGCAAAATATACGGACAAAGAAAGGAAGCCACTTTTTCCCGCTATTTCAAAGACGTACGCTACAACAATGCCATTTAACGGTGAAAAGTGGAAACACGAATTAAATTTATTATTTAATTTAACTGATTTCATGTTTTAAAATTAATTCAAAGTTTATAAAATATTTCATATATTCATGTACGAAATAAATGCAAAATTTTTCGCATATACAAATAAATATTGTTTTATTCGTGTCCCATTGATTGCAGTACGGATTTATCGAGTATTGTATACGTACAAGAGGAAAATTTACGTCACACATGGAGCCCGAATCTGCCACGCCGTGCGCTTTGTAATTGTAATTTATTTTTGAAGTTATTTAGCTTGTGCGATGGAATCCAAAGCCGAGAATGAAATATCAGCCGATAATTTTGCCAAGAAATGTGATATCAAAATGGGTGACGTAGACACCGCGAAACAAAGCGATCAATTTTTGATGAATTCTGAGCTCCGAAAATGTGAAGCAAAACCTTCAGAAACCGATCAACTTGTAATGAATTCTGAACTGCGAGAATGTGCAGCGAAACCACTAGAAACCGATCCATATTTTTATACGAGAAGAAATGAATTTACATCTGAAATTTATAAGATTGAAATTGGAGGGCTGCCCATGAAATTTGGATTCGCCGTAAGATATCAAAACATTGTGAATTTTAAATTGTAATAATATAAAAAACAAATGTTTTTCTTTTGTTTTCCAGCAATTGAAGAAATTATTGAATCAGAAGTTGAAATTGAACAGTCACAAAATAAAAAGTTTAGGACACAATGCGTCGTGGGCTTTTATTACTTTCAAGTAAATTTGTTTTTAAGTAATTTTTAATTTCCTCTGTAATGATAATTTTATTTCTAGATGCGAAGATGACAGAGAGAATGCATTGAAGGTCTTGAATGGTTACAAGTGGAAAGGGAAAATATTGAGTGCAAAAGTAATGATAAATTCTTTATTTCTGCAAAACCAATTAAAATTATCTTTAAAGTTTTTACTCGTGTTTTAGAACATATTTAATAATATTTTAATATATTTATTAATATTTAATATTTATTTTAACAATTTTATTATTGTTATTTACTTAGAAAGCGAATCCAGCAGCTGATCCGTTGGTGAAAAAACGATTTTTGGAGGGAAACGAATCTGAAGAAACTCGAAAAAAAATTAAATCTGAGGAAGAAGACGAACAAGATAATACTTTAACTGATACTGAAAAGTAAATAATCTTTTTTTTAATTTTTACTTTTTAATAATAGCTCGATTTAATTTTTTGTTTTTGTTTTAGAGTAAAGTTCGCTGTGTCTCCATTATGGAAAATGCCGTACGATAAACAGTTAAAAGTAAATAGACAATTTGCGAGTTATTGTAATTTTAATTTACGATATTTTTGTTAGAAAAAAGAACAGGAAGTAAAGAAATTTTTATTCAAATTTGGGAGTAAAATTCAACATTTAGCTGGAACGCCGAGGTGGCTTCAAGAACACAAGTAAAATCAATCGGGTGAAAAAATTTAAAAAAACGACTAATTCATTGTTTTCTAGAGACAAATATAAATATTGTTGTCAACTCAATCCGATTAAACCATCGCCGGTAACTGATGCGTATAGAAACAAGTGCGAATTCAACGTTGGTTTTTCATCGACTGGCGAATGGACAGTCGGATTCCGTTTGACCAGATACACGGCTGGTTCCATCGTGATTGCGGAGTGCGACGAGTGTGACATCATTCCCGATTGCATGAAGAAAGTGGCGAAAGTAAGTTATAAAAACTATAAATTAATGGAACGTTAAATAATTTTAATTTCGCGATTTACTCAGAGCTTTCAAGATTACATTCGTACGACTGACAAACCGCCGTTTAATGCCGAAAATCACACCGGATATTGGCGCCAGTTGACCGTTCGTGCTGGAAAAAAGAATGACCAACTTTTTATATTGGTGTTTGTCATCATGCATCCCCAAAGATTAGCAGCAGTAAATTATTTTTTTATTTCTTCTCGTCCGAGTGCTAAAAAATTATTTCTATAATCTAGGATGAATTATGTGCTATAAAAAATGACATTGAAAAACATTTCCGAACAGGCCCCGGTTCAGATTGTGGAGTTACGTCACTCTATTTTCAACCGTTTGCTAAAAAGTTTGTATTTTTTTGTTTTACAAATTAACCCGAGAGAAGATTAAAATGTTTTAAATTTTTCAGGATGTCTGGCGAAGAATGTCCACCGGAATACATTTTCGGAGAGAGATATGTATACGAGTCGATTTTTGATTTGAAATTTCGCATTTCTCCAGATGCATTTTTTCAAGTAAACACAGCAGCTGCTCAACTTCTGTATACAGTTATCAAAGATTTAATTAATGCGGATAAGGAGGAAACAGTTGTTGTGGATGTTTGCTGCGGTACCGGAACGATTGGCATGACTTTAGCCAAGGTATTAATATCAACTTTATATCGAGAACTAAAAATAATAATTTTTAAATTTTTAATTAGGATGTGCTGAAGGTTCTTGGCATTGAGATGGTTGCATCTGCCATAGAAGACGCTAAGGCGAACAAGGAACTAAATAGTAATAATCTAACTCTATTTAACAATTCGTGCACGAAACTCCCATTGGTTAATGGTCTATGCATTGTACTGAAAGTATATATTGTGATATCTTATTTTAATTCTCTAGTTGAGCTGAGTCGAAAAATCATTGCTTCGTAGTCCTAAAATGTGCGTGCCATTGTTTACAAATGAAAACGCTTGTAAAATATTTATAAAAATTATTTACAATTGGTTTTTTGTATTGTTGAACACATTTTTTCAGCTACGAAACAATGATTTTTTGACTCGGTTCGACTAGAGGATTAAAATAAGATAACACAATATATACTTTCAGTACAATGCAAAAAAGGTTACTTTTTAGTTTCGTGCACGAATTGTTAGATATAGTTTATATATTTATCTGTAATAAGAATTTTACTGACCAGATTTAAATTATAGATTTAGACAATGTTCAGTATGTTTGCGGTAAAGCCGAAGAAGTTCTTTTTCCCATACTCGCATCTATCGAAAAGGAAAATATTGTGGCCATTATTGACCCGCCTAGAGCCGGAATACGTAAGTTTTAGTTATTTTTTATAATTTTTTTTTTTATAAATTATTTACAATATTTCTTTTCTTATTAAATAGATAATAAAGTTATTCGGACATTACGTTCGTGTAATAAAATCAAATCACTCATTTACGTATCGTGTAATCCCAGAATGGCCATGTTGAATTTTGAAGAGTGAGTTCGTCGATTAAATTGACTCGATTTATTTAATTTATTTATTTATGTACATTTTTATTGCAGTTTAACTCGACCAGTGTCTAATCAATATCGTGGCGATCCTTTCATTCCCATCTCAGCGAGTCCAGTTGATTTATTTCCTCACACCAATCATTACGAATTGGTTCTTTTGTTTGAAAGACCGAATAAGTAATGACATCATTGCTTTTAATGACGAGACGTGATTTATCAAGTTTGTGAATTTGTTGTCTGATGAAACGATTTTTCTTTTTGTATTAAAAAATCGAGTAAAATACCAATTACAAAAATATTTATTTTTGTCAATTGCATGAGACGGAAGGCGTTGAAACCTTTTGTATACATACATATACATATCACGAGGTACTCTTCTCATATCTAATTGTAAGCATAAAACGGTAGCATAAATGAACAACTTGAGTTTCAATTTTTTTCATTTTAAAGCCAGTTCAAGCACAAAAATTGACTTGACAGAAGAAACAAAACATTTCATTTTGCATTGTGAGGAGAAACAAATGCACGTATATTGTTTTTGTTTTAAACTTTAAAAAAAAAAAAAAAAAAAAAAACATTTTTGGTAACATTTAATGTTCATTATTAATTAATGAAAATGAATAAGTGGCATTAAAATAATGTAACAAAAAATAAGTTATTTATAATACGGTACGCCTTAAAAAAATTGATTTCTTAATCTCAATTTTTGTTTCCTATAACGAAATGAGAAAAATTAAAATCAATTTCTAGTAATTTCAGATTGAATCTCTTAACATTTCATATTCAACGAGGTTCTATATAACGAGAAAAGGTTAAAAAACAAAAAAAACGTTTAAATTTGTTAGAATTAAAATCAATAATTGATCAACGAGTTTTCTTTTCTCATAACTACGATTAAAATTTTCATGGAAGACAAAAAACAAATGAGCACATTATAGTTTTTTTGTTTAAATTTAACATTTTGTTTTTATATACTTATAACTACTTTCTAATCGAGACATAAAAAGCCGTGAACAATCAAAAATGATGATCAAGACATGGATGGGTATTTTTTTTTTTTTTTTTTTTCCACATTTGTTTTTTGTTCATTTTTCTCTTTTTTACAAAATGTCCGTCTGTATAATTAAAAATGTCACTTCGAAAAGAAAAGGAATCTGAATAAATCAAATTTAAAAATTAGATTTCTCCACAGTAAAAGAGCTAAATCGCTTCAGCGAGCGTGGCTGACGTTATCGTGGGAAGCGCGACGCCGAGAACGAGCACGTTCGAAACTGTTGCGATGCTTCCTCTACTGGAAGAGGGTGACGAGTTGTTTAGCAGCTTTAGCTATATCGTAAGCACACTGAATCACTTGTTGCGTGATGAATCTGTGATCGACGTTTACTTCCGGAGCAGGAACCAAAAGTGTTCGACATTCCGTTTGAAGCCGCAAGGCACTCGTGGTGAGTTGTCGAAGCGCCGTACCCATACTTTCCTCGCAAGGAGTCTAAAAGAGTAAACGCAAGTCATTAGAAAAGTTAAATCAAAATCAACGAATTAAATTCGTACCTGATGAAAAATACTAATCATATCGAGTACAGCTCGGTAGATTTTTTCCGAACAAGGAATAAAACTGGAATTTATACGAAACGATTAAATTTCTCATTTTTTAATCAAATCCTTATATCGATTTAACCTTTCGTGTTTGCCCTCTTGGGCAGAAATTAATAACTCCTGAATTTTCTTAGTAATTTGTTCAGTTTTCCTAACAACTTCTTCCTGAGTTGGAAGTCTCGCTAGATGACCGACCGAAGGAGAAGAAACTGAAGCAGTGTTCAAAAGAGCTGCGGCCGAACTCCTTCGAGAAAATATAAAAAAAAGAATTAAAAAAAGAATTAAAATTAATATTAAAAAATGCAAACCTGTCTGAAACCGACGATAAATTTTCGTAATCTCCGCACCCTCCCGACCGCAGAACAGGACTTCCCCTCTAATTAGACAATAAAAACATTTATAGAACGAATAATATAATTTTCTGTGCTCTAAACATTACATCATCTCTCTTAGACACTGTGCCGTATGGATTAGGAACTGGCGAATGTTGTTGTCGTAATTGTTCGCGCGGTTCGTACATGGACTGCGGCCTCTGCGATGATCGCGGAGAACTGCGAGGCGAACTTTGTTGCGACTGGACGATACTAAGAGCAGGATCGTGTCCGTTCGGTAAGCTTCCTCCGTGCATGTGCGAACGTAGCGACGTATTTTCATTCATCAATTTCTGGAGCTATGTAAACATTTTAAACATTTTAAACATTGTTTGTTTATGTATTGTATATTTACCATGCTTTGTAATAAATTTATTTCCTGTTTCAAAGTATTATTATTTTGCAATAGTTGTTGTATTTGAGCTTGTGAGGTTATTAGTTGTTTCTTCACGTCGATATACGCTTCCCTCGTAACTGAATCAGTTGACCCATTTGTACTCGAAGAATGAATTTTTGATTTGATTTTAGCAGCTGCGGCTGAAGCGTCGTTTTGAACCTGAAAATATATATGAAAATGTAAAAAAAAAAAACAAACATGATACTATTTTTTAATTTTTATAATTTTACTATTTTTTCTCTTCGCTAATCGAAGCGTTAGTTGTTTTATTCGACGCGGCAACGGGTGCACTCGTCACACTTTCTTCGTCCGAAGCGACGCTGTCGTATAGAGGTTCGTCATCGCTGAGAGCATCGGTTTTAGACCCGTTTGTTGAATTAATTCGTGTAAGAGGTGAATTTGTGTTTCTTTTTTGTCGATTTTCTCTTTCCTTCAAAATTGCTGCAGCTGTCACCGAAAGCCCCAACTGTCGTCTTCTCGCGTCGCTTAAAAAATCAATAATTAACGTTGCAAATTCCCTTGCATTGAAACGTGCTAATTTTTGCCTTCCCTGTAAAATTAATCATAAAATCATAAAATAAATTATCCAAACAAAATCAATAATCCAAAATGTCCGCATTTACCTGATTCCTCGTAGATGAAAATTCGGGATTAACTGGTAAAAAAGGCACGGAACAACGGTCAGTTACGAGCGCGCTTTGATTTTGCATCGAAAGCCAAACTATTCGAATTAAAAAACAATACATAAACAAAATGGCGAAATCTAGAGTTAAATTTTTTAAAAAACGCACTTGCATCCGTTTCTCTTCGATCAACTTCGTCGTATATATCTTGTCCCAATTCTTCGAATAAGTGATTGGGTAACTAATACAAAAAAATCAAATTCAAAAATTTTAAAATTCAAATACAAATACTTACCGCTTGTAATTTCTTTTTGGCAGCTTTGGCTAATTCGGACATATCCAAACTATCTGCCATTTCCGGTATAATAAAATGTTGTCCCAGCCTGTGGTCGGGTTTCCGACCGCACAAATAATACGCTAATCTATCGGTAACTTCGTATTGCATTTCAAATAAACGGTCGGCTAAATCGTCGTAACCAAACAATCGAGAATAATTTGCCGGAGTTTTCCCATGAGCATCCATCGCTCCTGGGTCGGCTCCGTGAACCACGAGTAATTCCACTTGAGAAACCTGCCCCGCTTTCGACGCTACGTGGATGGGACAAGTGCCCTTCTCCTCGTGAAAGTAATTTGGATCGGCTCCGAGGGAAATAAGCCTTAAACTCGTTTCTAGTTTAGTTGTGCGTACGCTCGAATGAAGTTGCTATTTAAAAAAAAAATAAATAAATAAATAAATAATCGGTCTGAGTAGAAATTTGTATTGTTTTTCATTTTCTAGTAACCTTGCTGACATCTCCATCGCCTAAGTTTAAATCGTCCTTGCTAGGCCGGCACACGAAAGCGAGAACTTGATGTTTTGCTCGAATGAAATCAGCTTTGGTCGGACTAAAAATAGAATAAGAAATTGATATTACCGGCAAGTTAAATAGTTAAGTTTAATATTTGTTTTATTTATAAGAAATAAATAAAAACATAATCTTCAAATAGGTCCGAATATCATTTCTTACTGCACAAGGTCCTTTGGACTGGGTTTTCTGCGCCCACTTTTAGCATTACTGGGGTCTAAAAGCGAGTGTTCCCAAATAGAATTTGAACCATTATTACATAACGTATGAACCATCTATAAAAATAAAAAAAAAATAAAAATAAATAAATAAATAAAAAATAATAAAAAACTAAATTTTCTAAATCATTTCAATCACTTTTTGATGATTTTTATCATGTATAAAAATGATTATTTTATATGATTCTCACAGCTAATTGTGTTGGATTCCACGCTCCTTTCTTCAGTGATTTTACTTGCGATACGTGACGACCTAAACTACGATGAACACTGCAACATTCATCGCATATTAAAATACCTCGATTTATAGATGCCCACGTCGGATCTAAAATATTAAAAAATTAAAAATTTATTCATTCAATCAAGACGGAAAAAATAAAAAAAATAAAAAAATCCCAAACACACTTTGACACGAAAACTCTTGGGAAACATCTGGAGTGCGAATTAAATTAGTCAACAATTTGCGAGTAGGTTAAGGGTCAAGTAATCGACTTTTTTTAAATTTTTTTTTTAAATTTTTTAAATTTAATTCATTGACCGTTTTGCTACGTCAGTATAAATAATTAAAATAAAGCCACTCCTCGTCAATAATAATAATCTCACGAGCGATGCATCATTTATAAGAAAGTTGAGTAATTGTTTCTCTCAAGAAATGTTTGAACTTGATTGATTTTCTTATACATTACCAGCTGCTCCGCAATCGGCGCACACTTCCACATTGCCCCGTAGCTTTCCTCTAGACATCGCGATGACTTTTTGACGCGAGAAAGCCGTAAATTAAGTCGAAAACATCGTAGTTTTGAAGAATATCAACTACATAGCAGCTGCCCACTTTTCGTGCTTCTAGCTCCACCGTCAGGGTGAAATTGGACTCACGCAGATCGCGTTCTCGCGTACTGAACATCAGATCCAGGCTGAGTTTCAGCTAGCGCCATCTTGTTTTTTTTTAAAAAAAAAAAATTTTATAATAATAACAAAATATTATTAATTTAATATTTTAAATAAATAAAATTTAAATTTTGAAAACCATTATTTAAATGGTTCATAATTTCGAGTTGATTTTCTTAGGATTTATCCGTAGTTTTTTTTTTTTTTTTTCCTAGTATTTCGCTAAAATATTTTTTTTTCTTATGATTATAAGATTTAAAAGTAAAAAAAATGCCTGGTTAAAATAAATTTCTGGACGTTAATTAATTAATTAGTATATTGTTTTTAGGTGCAGATGGCGCCTGATTCGCTATAATTGATGGCTGCGTTTCCGGTTCGGAAGCTAGGCGAGGCGAGTATGTTTTATAAGAGCGATTGATTCATCGCAGTTATCTCCTTTACGCTTAGTCAGATTGGTGAATTTGCTCTCAACCATGTCGGCTAAACTACTGCGAGAAGAGTTCCCAATTCACTGGTTGGTGTGGCATAATGAATTTAAAGAATTAGACGAATTTCTTAATAGTAATCAGGTATGTGTATTGGTGTGTTACGTGTTATGTCATTAATTGTAACTTGCAATTACTTTTTGAGATGCGAGGAATTGAATGATAAATAACGTAGACAACCCTGACCTAAATTAATGAACCTGCATTCTTAATCAAATAATTTTTCATACAACGATAAAATACAGAAAAATAAAATAACAAAAAAATATAAATTGCAAGTTTAGTTTAATTTATTTAAAAAATAATATTGGTAAGTCTTGGTCATTTGTAAACATGTTTTGATTTTTAGAAAAATTGTAACATGATTTGACACTTGGGAAAGAAGAAAATTAGAAATTTACTTCGAAATTTTTATTTTTTTTTATTTTTATTTTTTATGTGACAGTGCAAAATAAGTATTTTCTTGATAATTCTGAGAACTTATTGGCTTTAATTTAGGTTTTGTGATTAAATAGATAGACTAGGGCTACTGAACTCCTCCTCTTTGTAGTTAACTTGATTAAACAGATAAATTTGGATCTCTTGTAAGAGAGATGTAGTTTTCCGAGAGCATTAAAGTGTTGATGGAACAATTCGGTAGACTGTTGCTCAAAATCAATAAACAAATGGTGCCTTTCTATCGAAATATGCTGAAAATCACGCAAATAATCATTTTTTATTCATAATTTAAGCTTGAATAAACTTGAATTCTTTAATTCTATCAAATTTGCAATTTTTATCTCATCGTTTCCAAAAAAAATCTAAAAAAAAAAAAAAAAAAAAAAATAA
>JH431646.1:329575-340793 GCA_000239455.1 Strigamia maritima | reverse complement strand
ATTTTTTTTTTTTATCAAAAAAAAATTGTACTTTTATGTTGTTTTTTTATTATAGGGTAGTGATTTGGAACGAGTGGATCCTCATGGCAGAACAGCTTTAATGTTGGCAGTCACTTTGGGTCATGTGGAAACTACAAAAATTCTTCTCCAACATAATGCCAATGTGAACACGGAAAACAAGAGTGGATGGACAAGTAATAAATATTAATTAACATTTATTAAAATTTATTATTTTAATCAAAAATTAAACCCTTAATTCGGATTAATCTCTCGATTAAATCTCTATCGACAATCCACCAATTAGATTACAACTCGAGCCGCGCCGCCATTAAATCTCATTAACTGACCGAACACGAGAACTTGTTTGTGTTTTATAATTAAACCTAAAGAGTAAAACTAAAGTTTTAATGTCAAACTCTGATGATTTTGAACTCTTATTTTAACCACATTAAAGACAGCGCTGCAAATCGTCGGTTTGTGGTCGACAGTAAATCTCCTGCCTTTCGCTTTGCCAAAACCTTAAAAGACATCGGTAAATGTCTGGTGGAATAATTGTCTATTGATCGAAACTTTAAGGGTAAATACTATTACGAAGTGAATTTGTTCTTAATAGTTCGCTAGTCGCTAATAAAAAATAAAAATAGAAGTGAGTGTTTCATTATATTCTCATCACGTTGCATTTTTTGAATCATCGTGATGTAATCGTGAGTCATATTTATTACAAAAAGTAAATTTTATAGATAAATGAATTAAATAAAAAAAAAAAAGAAGAAAAAAAGTCGCGATTTCGAGTCACGTTTTGTTGCAAGTGTCAATAAGGCAATTTATGATTGAAAAAGAAAGACTGAAAAGAGTGAAAGTTTTCAACATTTTACTCTTGCGGATTGCTTTTGGTCGTTTGCACAAAACGTTAACGGAATATAGAATTGTTATTTCTTGAAAGCTCCTGCTGCTTGCAGCTTGATGTGGAAATTCGATATAAATAATCATAACTTGGAACATGTAGTGACATTTATGACATTTTCTGGTTATTGCATTTTCCATTTGGACATTTCGCGTTTTCTAATTCACTCGTTTTGGATTTTTTTTTTTTTTAAATTTAAATAAATTTTTTGTTGTTTTGTTTTTAGTTGTGCAGGAAGCTGTGGCTACAGGAGATCCTGAATTACTTCAGTTGGTGTTGGAGTGGCGGGATTTTCAGAGATATAGCAGTAGATTATGTGGAATTCCAGAACTTTTGGCGAAATTAAGAGATGTAAGAATTTGTTTAGTTAGAATTTTAATTTGAAGTTCTAAAAAGAATTTGCTTTTTAGGCACCCGATTTTTACGTAGAAATGAAATGGGAATTCACTAGTTGGGGTAAATTTTTTAATATTTTTTTTTGGGGTTTTTAAAGTTATTTATCTTCGATTTTATTTTTTAGTTCCGCTCGTTTCCAGGATGTGTCCGAGTGATACGTATAAAGTGTACAAAAGTGGTAAATTCAATTAAATTTACGTTTTATATTAACATTTTAAAAATAAGAAATGTTTTTCTATAGGATCCAATGTAAGAATCGATACAACCTTACTGGGATTTGACCAAACGAGCTGGCAACGTGGAAATAGGAGCTACGTTTTTAAAGGCCAAAGTA
Source organism: Strigamia maritima (assembly GCA_000239455.1). NCBI lineage: Eukaryota > Metazoa > Arthropoda > Chilopoda > Geophilomorpha > Linotaeniidae > Strigamia > Strigamia maritima. The sequence goes on along the minus strand of JH431646.1, from coordinate 339,159 downwards.
AGACCGCCATTTTTAAAACAAATTAAATGAAAAGAGATTAATCTTAGAAATAAATTACAGGTGATTCGGCCGTTATGATGGAAATAGACCACGACACCAAACAGGTTTATGTAGAACAAATGCACATGGCTTCGGACGATGTTGCGTTCATGAGACCACCCGAGGATGTAGTTTCGGCCCGGTTAACCGGACCGATCGTAACAACATACGTGGATACGGATAAAATTAGTTTTGAAAGGTTCACGAATTTAATACAATTTAACTTGATAAAATTCTAATAATTTCTTTTTTAATATAGAAATAAAAGTGGAATTTGGGGTTGGCGCAGCGATAAAGTGGAACCGGTCAACGGACATGAATGTAAAGTGTACAACGCGAATAACGTGGAATTGGTTACGAAAACGAGGACTGAGCATTTAACCGAAGCTGACAAAGCGAGGAATAAATCGCCGAAATCGCCTTTACAGTCTTTCCTGGGAATAGCGGAGAGCGAAGAGCGGATGTCGTCAGCTCCATTAACAAATGGGGTGGAGTATCGTTAATCAATTGAAATAGTTAATCAGTTAAATTGATTAATTAAACGAGGAAATTTGTTTTTATACTTCGATTTTTCTCTTTTACACTTAGGAACTGGCCAGCACGTCCGGAAATCCGTGTAATATTAGTCCGGAAGAGTATTTCAATTCTGAAATCGATCTCCGCGGAAAAGATATCGGTCGTCCCGTCGAAATGACCATTAAAACGCAGAAATTCAAAGCGAACTTGTGGTTGTGCGATGATTATCCCTTATCATTACCAGAACAAGTAATTAATTTAAATTTCTTCATTTTAAAGTCACAATTTATTTATTTTATCTTAAACAGATTATGCCTATAGTTGATTTAATGGCGATTAATAGTTCACATTTTGCCAAGTTAAAGGATTTTATAACGCTGCAGTTGCCGGCAGGATTCCCAGTAAAAATAGGTTAAGAGGTTTTTATTTAAAAAAAAAAAAAAAATTTTATTCATTATTTATTTTTTTATATAAAGAAATTCCGTTGTTTCACGTGTTAAATGCGCGTATCACGTTTGGAAACATTTTTTCAATGGATGAATCTGTGTCGGGAGTGACTTGCCTCGAGGAAGATAATCGAGTTTCCTGCGTCTTGGACGATATTTGCTTCGAACCTCCTTCCGGGTATATGCGTCTAGGTGAGATTTAGGTTCGACGTTGTATTTAGTGGTAATGAATGAATGTGTAGACTGTCATACGCGAGTTTCACCGGGTCCCGTGACTAGGTACCCTGAAAACTTAAGTCCAGGTTTTAAATGTGAAATGTGGACTTGGGTGTTGTTAAATGATCGAATGCAAGTTTAAGCTCGTTAACATTCAAAACAGTGTGAACGTTCGCCATGCCTTACAGGCAGCGATCTAAGGAGACAATTCGCGGTGGACGAAGACGATGAGTTACTTCAATTCGCTATCCAGCAGAGCCTGATGGACGCTGGCTGTGAAGATGATCAGGTAAACTAATAAATAAATCTTAAATTATCGTATATTTAATTCTGATTTTTTAGGTGACCATTTGGGAAGCGCTGAAAAACCAACGTCCGTCCCGGCCTTCGACACCTGATCTGCCAAATGACGCAGAGCAATTTTTACAGAGGTTTTAAAAACGAGTTTAGTACATAAAACTATTCATTAATATTGTTTGATATTTTTTTTAGAGCTATTCAAGAGAGTTTAGCTCTTAGTTCCTCCGGTATCGCAGTTAGCAATGCAAGGAATGACGACGAGTCGCAGATCAACAGTAGAAATGAATTTACTGAAAGTGTTATGGAGGATCAATTGAAACTTGCGCTGGCATTGTCGGCTAAGGAGCAGCAAGAAGCCGAAAGACAGAGGAACGAGGAGGAAGAAATTATGAGAAGAATTTTAGAATTAAGTCTCATCGAAAAATGAATTTAGCCTTCCATTTTATTATTACGGATGGGGAAAAAGACATGTGATGTATATTTGTTTAACGAAGATTAAATTGTACTAAACAAAAAATGTGATACTAATGGCTTATTATGGTTAATATTTTTGATTATTCTATTAATTTTATTTGTGTATCGCAGTTGAATGTGTTGATATCACGGTCCTAATTAATATTGATGAACTGTTACTGTTAATGACAATTTTTTCAAGGAAAATAAAATTAATTTCACATTTATTCACGGGTCTTGAGGTATTTTCGAGAGTAGGTTTTATTAGTGTTCTCTAGTGGGAAGAAGTTTAAGTTTTCTGTGATATGACGTCGTGTTGATACAGAGCCCGCATAAATTATACTCGGTCATAAAATTTTAATAAAAACAGCGTAATTAAAAGATTTAACATTTAGAAATAAAATATTATATTATAATAAATTTATAAAAATACACGATAAAAAAAAACGCAGTTTCTGAATATACGGTATGCAACAAAAAAAATCGTTTTTTTAATTTTAAATTAAGCAAACGTATTTTTAAAACACACAAACTTTAAATTAATAAAATAATTACACAATGTCACAATAAGAAAAACAAATTTGTTTAATTATTCAAGCAGATGTACGGCAAGAAACAACCATCTACGTAGGCCTTGAGTCGCCATGAATAAGGTCAACATCCGGGAACTTACAACTCCGACATTTTCTATTTTTGCATCAGTTGGAATATTATGTCCTTTTCCTTTGTCATTTCCTTAAAAAATGCTTCCTACGCGCTAGCAAAAGCTTGATAAACCTTCATTTCGTGTAAATATTGTGACAGTCGGGCAAATCAAGTGAGAAATAGACTAAAACGTGCCCAACCGACCCAACATCGAGATGGCACAAAAACAGACTTTCAAAGAAACGACAGCTGATGGATCAGGTAAAAGTTTGCAACAAGTCGAATAAAACTCCTTCTATTTACCTAGCATTCCCTCGATTCACACACATTCGACCGGCGCGAAACTGAGATCCGAAATTAACATCCTCGAACCGACAGAATTATCATTTGTTGATGTCATCTCATGATTTAAATACTTAATTTGAATATTTTGTTTTCATTGGCGAATAACCAACGCATTCCGGCCGTATTTCCCGAAAACCCTTGAGAAAGTGCCACTTTGCTGGTGACTTAACCCGAGTAGTGTGTGTGTATGTGTGTGTGTCAATTACGAGCCACGTTTTATTTGACAATTTTTGTCTTCCAAATTTATATTTTTTGTTTAAATTTTTCTTCCGTGCGCTATAACACGATGCGAATCGAGCAGTTTTTATTTCAAACTCTCTTAAAACATTATTCCCACTTTAGGGATTGGCCTTTTGCATACGGTAGGTTTTAAGCCTAATTTGTATGTTGCGCTCGAGTCGAATTAAATGATATTAAAAATTAATAATTATTTTTTTATTTAACAGATAAGGATTTGCGAATCAGTCCGGTGTTAGAAAATGGTGATACGTCAATTTCAGCTTCCCAGACAGACCCTCCAAAACTTCCTCAACACAGTTATACTAGGGTATATATAAATCGATAGAAATAAATTTGATTTAATTTTAATTTAAATAAATTTAATTTTTTTTTTCCAGAAACAACTCGTCGAGATCTCTAACAATTCTTTTTCAAAGTTGCGTCCTTCTTGCCTCGACCCTATTTATAATAAGTGAGATTTTAAATATAAAATTGTTGATTTTACTTAATTTTTTTATTTTTTTATTTAAAATATTTTTCTTTTTTTAGTGCGTCTGGAATGTGGGACCCCGAACGATGGTTTCTTGGAAAACGACGGTCGGAATCGCCGGTCGAAGAAACAAAACTGAAAAGGGTCGACGTAGACCGCGATCTCGGTAGCAGAATAGCGAACAAAAGGCGACCGTCGGATCCGAAGGAACGGCTCCGCGACGAACAGGACGACATCGTTCTTAGTCCGCAACGACGCAGTTTTGGAACGGGCTGTCATGTCAGTCAGCAAACTGCTGCGACTCGACGCCCCGAATCGCCCGCAGATTCGAGAAGCAACGAATCTTATCGTGATCCAGGACGTCGCATTGGCAGCGGTCGCATCATTTCTCGCGATCGTGATGGTCGTGGTCAAGAGTTCGGCTTTCGCACTAACGACCGTCGGGATCGCGACCGATTGGAGAGAGACGAACGTGAGATGCGATACGGCAATCGATCGACCGGCTACGGGGAGCGGAAAGGTGGACGTCGGCAACATCGAATCGAAGAAGAGGAGGAACCCGAGTGGTTTAGTGGCGGTCCGACCAGTCAGTCGGACACGATCGAGTTGCACGGTTTTGAAGACATTCCAGAAGAGGAACACGAGGAAAAGATGGATGTTGATAAGGAGGAGAGCAGCGAGCCGAAAGGTAAACGTCGACGAAGGAGTAGTAATTGGAAGAAAAATAAAGTTATGACCGAAGAGAGCGATATTCCGGAGGAAGACGAGAGGGAAGGCGATGAGGAAAAAGAGAATGGAAAAAATATTAATAGTAATTGTTTTTGTTTTGATTGATTATGGAATAAATTAAATATTGTTTTGTTTGGTTTTTTTTTTAGATAAGTCGACGGATAGTGGAGGTACGCCATCGAAGGAAAATGCGAAAACGGTTGAAAATAAAAATAGTCAGGAATTTGATCTGAATAAAATGTTTGAATTTGATTCCATGCCTGGAATGTTTCAGGTATTTTTGTTTCGTGTTGTGGCAATATTATTTTTTGATCTTTTATTTTAAAATTATTTTAGCAAAATGGAACTCTCCCTGAACCGTGGGGCGGCGCGAGCAGCAATGCTGGATCGAGTGGAAGTCGATTTTCTCAATTTTTTCGTGTTGAATCTCCAGTTTGCGGAAGTACGAGTGGAAGTCGTCGATCTTCGTTACAAGAGGAATTGGGGAATTTGATTAATGGTATCATTATTTTACTATTTTAATTTTATAAATGATTTTTAATTTTTTTTTGTCTATTTAGGTGGTGGGAACGAAGCTTATTTCGCACCGATAGCTCGAGAGCCGGATGGAAATAGTGGTAAACACATAATGGATATGCTGCAGAACGCCAAATCTGATAACTATTCCGATGATAACAAACTGAAGAATAATTTACAAGAGCTGAGTTAGTATTCTTCGTCTCTGAAGCATAAGATTCAATAAATTTTATAAAATTTTATTAAATTTCTTTTTGCAGCTATGTCCGGGCAAGCTTGCAACGTTCAGGAATTAGAAGCCGGTTTGAAAGAACTCGTGCTTGGAAATCGAAGAAATAGTGAAAGCACTTCTCATCCCAACGGGCCCCTCGAACAACCGACTGAAGAAATGCCTGCTTTTAAAAAACTGGTGATTTTAGTAATCCTTAAAAGAAATCATAAAATCGATTTGTGTTATAATTAATTTCTCGTTTTACATTAGAATTTTGTCTTTGCGTTTAATAATTTTTATTAGCCGAGACGATTTTTTAGCGTGAAATTTATACTTTGCGGCTCCAAATATATATTTTCCGAGGAGCCGCAATGTATAAACGTGTTTTGTTTGATTTTTTTTGGGAGATGATGAAATTTTGAATTAATATTTCGAAAAAAAAAAATCATGGGGCGGCATTATTTTCAGCTGACCCAGTTCTTTGAAGGGCAGGACGTGGGTGATAAGAATAGGGTATCGCAGGATGAAGCTAGAATTAAGGTATCTTTAAAAAACTTAATAGATTTCTTGTATTCTTTTTCTTTTTTTCTCAGACGCTCAAATATAGTCTCGGCAAGGGCTAAATTTTTTTTTTAATACTATATTCGTGCACGAAAAATCGTTCAAGTATTAATTTTATTCATTTATTTCGATTTTAAAGATGGGAAAAGTCCAAATTCCAGGAGCGCCGGTTTCAAATACGATGCGAGACTCGCCAGTGCGTTTTAATACGAGTAATGCAAATTTGTTGAACATTCTGAAGAATGCACCGACTGAACAAGATATTCTTGCGGGTAATTTCTATAATTTAAAAACTTGATTTTTTTATTTTTTACTTTTTTATTTTTTTTAGGACATGCGAAAGCGCAAGTGATTAACCAGCAACCGAATACTTCTAATCAGTCGACCGCTTACCCTGATTTTTTGGCTCGACTTTTCCAACAACAGCAGCAACAAAATCATGAAAATCCTCTCTCAAAAATACTGGGATTGCAGAAGGGAATGAACGCATTAGGGAAACGCGAAGCGCAGCAAAATTACCATCCCGGTAATATCCACAATGAGTTATTTTCATGTTTTACGTTATTAAATCTCGATTTTCGAATTTAGGCATTGTAAATGGACAATTAAATCGTCAATCCGATTTATCCGGTAAAATGTCGCAACAGCAACAACGGGAAATTCTAGCCAGCATCGTGAAACAACAGCAGCAACAACAACAACAGTTGCATCAAGCAGCGGCAGCTGTTGCAGCAGCCCAAATGCAGCAACCGGCGATCATTCAACAATCTGCCTCGCCACCGACATCCATGTTGCGATCGATAAGCCCGCGACCTCCGTCGCCGCAGAGTGGAATGTATCAACAACCTCCTCGTATTCCATCTCCACTCGTGTTCGGACAAACTCCACCTCTTTTATCGCACGCGCCATCGCCCATTCATCCCACTCAGATGATGCCGAACATGGCACCAATTATTCCAATGAATTCGAATACTCTGCAGGTTTACGTGAGTTTTTGTTTTTTAAAGAAAAATATAAATTTGGTTGAAAATAATAAATTGATTTTCGCTTTTAGAATCCATCGATGATCCAACGAGGACCGTCGCCTCAAGAATTAGTTTTGCATACGCAACAGATAATGCAAAATGCGTTGATTAAGAGCAAGTTAGAGGAACAGAAAGAGAAGTTTAGAAAGAGACAAGAGCTTCAAAGGTACGAAGTTTGGTTTTTCTGGTTTTTGAAGATAATTTCGATCTAATTATTCTAATAGAACGCGGTCACCGAGTGTTTCGTCGATGAGTGGACTGGAGTCGTCTCCATCCAAAGTCTCTGGATTAAGTTCCACAATGGCTGCTTTCACTCCTACTTCGGTAATGCGTAAAATGCAAGCAGAAAAAGAAAAAGAAATGGGCAAAGGGGAATCGATGAGCGCAAATTCGTTGTTTAAACCACTCGGTAAATATGAATTTTATTTATTTCGAATTTTTTTTCTATATTTATTACGTGCTGTTTTTGCAGTTAACGCGAGTGGAGACAAAATTACCCTTCAAGGGAAAAGCCAAATAGAAAACAATGTTGATTTGGAGAAGGTTCCACGACCTCTGCACGGACAAGGGATAATGCACACACAATTACCAAATCGTGGAGCCGCCGGACAAAACTGCGGGCGTCCCATCGTGAAAGGAAGCCAAGGAATGGAATCATCGATGCCTAAAAGTAAGTAAAATCATTTTTCTCGTTTAATTATTATAAAATTATTTGAATTTATACTTTATAGGCGGACAAACTAATTTAAGTGGAGTGCAGAACAAGAATTTCTCCACTAATTTCGATGTCAACAAATTTTTCGAGCAGCAGCGATTGATGCAAAGCCAGGGCCGACAAATGAACACCGCCTCCCCGATGAACCCACGTCCTAGTTACGCGATTCATCAGTCTCCTCGAGCACCCGCTGTTATTCATCCGAATGTGAGCCATTCGAGTTTAAATATGGCGCCGACAAGTGTGTTGCGCAATGTGGTGCATCCGAGTGTGAATGCTGCCGCGTTGAGAGGTAAATTTGGTTAAATTTTTTTGGGGGAAACGAGGTGAAATATTCCGAAAAAGAAAAAGAAAAAATCTGAAATGTCTCGAGTGAAAACGATTATCCCGCATTTAACGTGTGGTGAAATCGATTTCCTTACCCCTTTCAGCTCAGCTGAACCAGTTGGCTCTCTTGCAGCAGTGCAACCTCGATTCGCAGCAGCAAATGCCGGGACCGCGGTACATCCAGCCAGTGACGCTCCATCATCTTATGCGTGGTCAACCCCCCATGGCTCGTTCTCAACCATCCAGCAGCTTGAATCTTCATGGTTCTATGGGCTTAACAAAAGCTGGTAAAATTTAAAAAAAAAAATAATGTTTTAATACTTTAATGATTATTCTAAATTTCTTTTTTTTTTAGATTCCCAAGTGTTTTCTAATCTGTCAACGGCTTCAGCAAACAATAATAGTTTATCCATTGGTGGTTTGACGTCGAACAATAGTCATCAATCGTCTCCTGTTAATAGCAACTTAGCCAAGTGGTTTGGAAATGATATTTTACAACAGAAGTTACCCGATTTACCGCCCGTGCCCACTCAAAAAGCGCTTTCATTAGAAGAAGTGGAGCGACATCAGCAGCTGAAAACAGCTGTGCAAAATTGAAGGGGAAATTTATTGAACGATTTTTTTAAATCCTGTCGAAGATTGAGGCAGAGATTTTTTTTCTTTCTCGTTTTGTTTATTTTTTCCACGTACCAAAAAATGATAGATTTTTGTTACATTAAATTTTCTTTGGGCAGCAAAATGGGCGCCAATTATGTGATCGTAATTGGTAAGCTTGCTTTATTATTATTTTTTTTTTTCTTTAATTTTTTGTTTTAGAGTTATAAAATTCTGGTATATAAAATGACAACTCTAAATAATGGCTGTCCTGATGCAGAAATAGATTCTGTTTGATGCATAAAAAAAAGAAACTAAACAAAACAAAACTGAATTTGCCCTAATAAAGCGGTGAAAAAGAAACGTGTAATATTATAGAAAATTGTATCAATTTTGTTAGTTTTTCTGTGCAAATGTGTGGAGAGAATCTCGGAGTGGAGGAAAAAATTGTGTAGATTGATTGTTCAGTGTTTTTTTCTAACTAAATTTTCAAGTGTTCTATTTTTCCCCCTTAATTATTGTTTTTTTTTTTTTTTTTTTTTTTTTTTGTTTGATAAATGTCGATAAAAGTAGACTTTTTTTGGCTGTAAATAACAACTTTGTATGTTTGTGTAGAAATGTGGTGTCTGTAATAATGTCATATCATTCATTTTTTTTTTTTTTTTGCTATTGTGTCAGTTTTATTAATTTTTTTTTGCAAATGTCATTTCGTGTCGTTGCAAACAGTGCCTTCCTGTTGGCTGATTAAAACTGAATTGGCAACTTTATTGTTTAATGTTGGAAACAATTTTTTTTTATGTTTTAAAGATTTTTCGAGACCAAATTTTTCGATACGAAAGTTTGTAGACATTTAATTGGCTATGTATTAACAGATTTAGACTTTTCGAAGCATGTGCCTGTGTATTGTAGACTAGAAATTTTTTTATTACCAAAAATTTGGTGTTTTTTGTTTTTTTGTGCAAAATATTGTTTATTTTAGTGTTTTTTCGTTTATTTTTTCTCAATGACCTGGAAACCAGGGTTCAAAGTTAGGTCTAGTCGCAAATTCCTTAAAGAAAGCACCTCTTCCCATTTATCCCCCATAAATCTCCATTTTCATTAAGAAAAACTTTTTGTAAATAAATCTCTTAATTCATCAAAAGAAAAGAAAAACAAAAAAAAAAAAAAAAAAAAAAACTTAACATACGTGAAGTGTGTACTTGTCTCTAGACTTTGTTAGAGCCTCACGTCATTTCTT
>JH431646.1:279911-329555 GCA_000239455.1 Strigamia maritima | reverse complement strand
AATGTAATTTCAGTTTAGCTTCAGTTTTAAGTATAAAATGAAGTAGTTTAACAGGTGTATTAAAAATTTTTTTTTTTTTTGAGTGTATATGAAATTTAAAAAAAAAAACATCCTTTTTTATGTTAATTTTCCTTCTAAATGCTAAATTTGAAGGAAAATGTTTTGAGTTGAGTTGACAATCAGTTGAATGTAGATGTTAAAAAATTATCCCGTGGTTTTTAGGGTATGTTAGTCTTATTATTTTGTTAATTTTTAAATGTAGTGTAAAATTCCACCTCTTCAAATTGAGGGTTACATTTTTCTCTTTATTTAGATCCCTTCCTCAAAGTATGTTATCTTTATTTTTTGGCCTAATCGAATGCGAAAAAGTATAACGAAAAACACTTGTAAATAGATTGGAAATGAAAAAGATGAAAAATAATAATAATAATTAAAAATGGGGAGGGAATATCAATTTTTACATTGCTCACACAAAATTTAGCAATTAAAAAAAATAAAAAATAGCAAAAAGCATGTAACCTTCATTACTGTACATTGTATATTTAGATTAATTTAAAAATCTTTCCTCTTAAAAAAAATTATTGTAGCTTAATGTTGATTATGATGTGTAGATTAAATTTAGTAGCAAAGTATACAGCAATGAAGGTTTGGATTTACAAATATTTCTGTATTAATATACAATAGCCTTTGAGTTAATGTTAAATATTCTTAATTGTCTTCAACGAGCGGTTACCTAGAAACGAATGGGATCATTACTTGGTTAGTTTTGTTTTTAGATGTAAAAGGATTATTCTTTATCTTAACATAGATCTTGAAAAGTTATCAAATTCATTATTAACTGTCTTTTTGTCTTTAAATTCTGGCAAAATGAATTAAAAAATTAAAAACAAAATGAAATGAAAGCTGGTTTTTCCTTATCTTTTAAAGTTTAATAATATTGAAAATGCCGCCATTAAAACCTAGAATAAGATCCGACCATAGAATAAGATCTAATTCTGTGACCCGATCAAACAAACAAAATGGATGCCTCGTAAACTGAAGGGAGAAGTTAAATTAAAAGTTTTGGTGCTATAAATACATGAAAATGCAATCGATTATGACCGTTTCGTCGAGGGCATTTGCTGCAATTCAAAAAGTTGATATTAGACAACTGGCGGAATTACCAGAAGAGGAAATTCGTCCGCTATTACCGTGTTTAGTTCGTATGTCACTGATCACACCGACAGATCAGAGCCGGCAATGGGCAGAAATGAAAAAAATTATCCTTAAAATACTGTCAGGAATTGAATTAGTCAATGCTGTTGTCGCTTTACTTTCAATTGATTTTCACTCGTTGGAAGTTGATGTCAAAAAAGAACAACAACTTAGGTATTTAAAAAAAAATTATTTATTTAAAAAAAAAGCAAAATTTGATTAATAATTTATACTTTTTTGATGTAGGCAAAAAATTGGAAGTCATCAAAATGAAAGTATCTTAGTCCAATCTTTGCAGGACGGCTTAGCATTGGAGTTTGAGAGAAGTGATGCTGCTCGACGACTTAGATTGTTATTAAGTCAACTTTTGTATATAATGGCCCAAGTATGTTGGCAAAAAATATTTTTTTATTGTATATTTGTCTTGTTTATTTATTTATTTTTTTAAGATTCGCGATTCACGGCATGAATTTTATAAGAAACCGTCAGAATTATTCGACAATGAGGTGTACATGGAAGAAGTTGCCGATGTGTTGTGCATAGCTCAAGCCGAACTTCCCGTTTTATTGCCCGTTCATGAAGTTGCGGAAGCACTTTTACACGTGTCGTTTGGTCCGTGGTTTATTTGCTGTTTAGTTGCCAATACTCCCGACTGCTTTAAAGAAGGTAATTTAAAGAAAAGTGAACTTAAATGTATTAATTTTTTTTTTCTTCTCTAGTTTGTTGTGCTCTTATTACAAATGGAGAAAAACAGGATGAGGATAGCGAAGGCGGACGAATTCGTATGAGAACATTGAGAATGTTGTGTCAAATGAATCCGCAGCAAGTTTTAGTCATCAGAAGCAAAACAGTGAGCTAATAATATTTAATTTTCGTATTTTAACTTTATTTAATTGTAATTTTAGGTCGAACACTGCAGAATGCCAGGTTTAGCAGTTGCTCTCACTTTAGATTACTGTAGGCAGGGTCAGACTATCGAAGATGACGCATCGTCCATGTTAGGAGATTTAGTCGCATTTATTAGCGGGCTTTTATTGGGCAGTGATTCAAATGTCCGCGCTTGGTTCGCGCAGTTCGTTCGAAATGGACAAAAAGTATTAAAAAGAAGTTTAATTTTTAGTTTTTTGATTTATAAAAATACAAATTTTGATTTATTTACAGAAAAAACGAGAAAATAATTCCATGTTGCAAGCATTGCGGGAGGAATTGCTGCAACGATTACAAACTATTGTTTTATTCAGTTTGGATGAGAAGAAAATTCAAGAAAACAAAGTGGTTCAAGCGTGCGCTTTACTGAAGTTATACTGCGCTCTCAAAGGCATTGCAGGATTAAAGTAAAAGATCAATTTTTAATGTTTTAGTCAACGATTTAATTCATTTTTATAACTAGATTTAACGATGCTGAAATTAATTTACTTCTTCAAATCGTCGTTTCTCACCCACCTCCGACTCCAGTTGGTGTTCGCTTCGTTTCGCTCGCACTTTCAATGCTCATCGCTTGTCCTCCGTTAATAAGCACGTCCGAATTAGAGAAAAAGGCTGTCGAATGGATCCAATGGCTCGTGCGCGAAGAAGCTTATTTTGAAAGGTAATAATTCCACTAATAATTAACTTATTTTGTTTTATTTTTATATTTTTATTTTTTAAGAACGAGTGGTGTGACGGCATCGTTTGGAGAAATGCTTCTTCTCATCGCCATTCATTTTCATAGTAATCAAACAAACGCCATCTCAGATTTAGTTTGCTCCACTTTGGGCATGAAAATTCCAATCAGATCCACCAACATGGTTCACATGAAGAATCTTTTCACTCAGGAAATCTTTACGGAACAAGTAGTAACGGCTCACGCCGTCAAAGTTCCCGTTACCGTCAAACTTAATGCCAACGTGTCCGGTTTTCTACCCGTTCACTGCATCCATCAACTTCTCCGGAGCCGAGCTTTCAGCAAACATCGAGTTCCGATTAAGGACTGGATTTACAGACAAATCTGCAACTCCGAACCGCCCCTTCACCCGGTACTCCCACCTCTAATCGAAGTCTACGTCAACTCCATCATCGTTCCGGGAGCTAAGGGTCAACCAGATGCGACCAACGAACCAATTTCAGAGGAGGAAATCTTAGCAGTGTTTCATAACTCGATTTTCACGGCTGTTTCGTCGTTAAACCCAGCGCCAGTTGCCATGGAGACGGACGAAGAGTGCAGTTTAGGTTCGATGACGCCACAATTACTTTTATTGTACTACGTGTTGCTGTACGAGGACGCGCGGTTATCCAATATGAAGAGCATCATGGCCGCCAATAGGAAGGTGAAGAAATTCAGTCCGAATTTCATGGCCGATTTGCCACTGAAATATTTGATTCAACAAGCGCACAAACAACAACATCAATTTGCGGGTTTGTTTTCGTCCTTATTACGGCTGTTGATAACGCATTATCCGCACCTGTGTTTGATCGAGGATTGGTTGTACGACGAGACCCAGCAGATTGAGTGTGTTGATGGGGTGTTTTGCCAATATGTTGGCAATTTAGTTTCCAGTCGATTTCGTTGCACGCGAGAGTCGTTACAAGAAGGTAAAATCAAAATATTTATTTTAAATTTATTTTGTTTTAAAATATAATTTTGTATTTTTTGCTAGCATTTGCCACATGTAAAAATTGTCCAGGAAAGTGTGTTTTATTATTGGAAAAACTTCTGTCTCTTACGCCGAAACAGTTATGGCCTTTTGCGAGCCATTTTGTACAACAGTTTGTATATTTATTACAACCCGGAGTGCCTAGGCAGGTAAAAAAAAAATAAATATATTTTTTTATTTTTTCAAAAATAAATTTGTAATTATTAATATTCATGTTGTTTTTCAGGTCATCGAGATGTGTCGGAATGTATGGTTAAAATTAAACACCGTTTTCCCAGGTCGTTTATGGTGTATGACTGTTAACGCACTTCGGATTAATTCGTTTCCATTCGTCAAGTTAAAACCATTGACGCAAGATGATATTGTTCTAGACCCGTTACAGATCTTGCGTTGTGATGATCGAGTTTTCAGGTGTGCACCTCTTTTGGGCATAACTCTTCACATGTTGCGGGGCTTTTTGGCTGCTTCACGGTCCCACCTGCAGCGCCATTTGCTGGATCACCCCATGTTGGAGCGCAGTGGTCAAATGACGAGCGATGCGGAGCGCGAGGAACTTCGAAGTGGGCTGGTTCTAGCGCAGGACAGCGCTGCGTGTCAGATTTTATTAGAATGCATGTTGCCTACTGAAGAAGAACAAGTGAGTATTTTTTTTTTTGCTTAATTTTTGTTTTATTATTAAAATTTTTTATTTTGACTTTTTAATAGAAAGATGACAGCAATTTATCTTCGTTGCGTGAAGTGCAGACTTTGATTTGTTCGCACTTACATCAAGCTTTTATAGCAGATCCAACTTTGGCGAAATTGGTTCATTTTCAGGGATATCCGTCCGAGTTGCTCAGTGTTACAGTTATGGGGATTCCATCGATGCATATTTGTACCGATTTTATACCGGAATTATTATCACAACCTCAGTTAGATAAACAGGTGAAATGATTGAATTCACTTCTGGTTTTCCTAAAGTTAAACACATATATATATATTTTTTTTTTATTTAGATTTTTTCGATTTTACTCGTATCTCACATATCGCTTCAATACGCGATCCCTAAATCACTCAGCATAGCGAGACTGGCCGTTAATGTCATGTCTACTTTATTAGGAGGTAATTATCACTAATTCGATGCAGTATATTTATTTATAAATTGTAACTTTCTTTGCAGTTTTATCCAGTGAGAAAAGAAGCCAATTTTTCTACCAAACTCTCCCAGCACTCGTACGGCTTGCTCGTGCATTTCCGCCATTATGCGAGGACATCACAACACTCTTCGTCCAATTGGGGCGCGTATGTGTCTCTCAATACACAATATGCGGTAATTTATCGCCAGCCTACACAGGTAAGTTTATTTTTAAAGTATTTTAACCTTAATTTGAGAGTTTTTAATGGTTTTTAGCGGATTTTAATTTTGAAGAAGACGAAATAACTGACATGTCAGAAGGGATGTTAAAAACTCTCTCGAGGCTCCCAGTAAAAAACGATTTCCTCTTTTTACTGATCGAAACGTTCTCAGATTTGTGTAAATTAGCAGTCTTAAACAAACAAATTTATTAAATAATATATATATTAGATGTATACCATATGATCTATTCGAAGTTTTTCAATTAATTATTCGTGCGGAATGACTTCTGATCAAGTGCGCATAAACTATCGATTTCTTGTTGATTACCCGTTGCTTCTAACCAAGCCTGGAAATAAATATTTTATAATTTTTTTATATTTAATTCTACGAGTTCAGTTACCTTAAAACGAATTTGCATCAGAGTTTTCATTTGCTGCTGCTGTTCCGTTGTCAGTCCATCCATCCTTCCTTGCCACAAATGTAAGAAACTTTCACGTTCATTCAGACTAAGTTGGTATTGTTCCGGAATACTAATCACAATTTTCTAGAGAGAAATAAATAAACCTATTATAATTTAATTTAATTATTTTAATTAAATATCCCTACTGTTGTGCGTCCTGGCATTTCGAAGGGGATTGCAAAAGTGTGAAACGAATGAGGTGGCAAACGCTGCCAACATTTTGATATTTCGATATTACAATCGGAAGCTGCAAAATATTAAAAAGAAAAAATTTTTAAAAAGAAAAAATTCGAATTTAATGGTTTATTTTCACCTAAACATAAGGGTGTGTCCCAGTAGTTAAGTTGAATCCCTAGTCCAGCTTCTGACATGTGTTCTTCTAATTGCGGATAGAAGGTATGATACGGAGCTAAGGTTATGCTGTCATTTTTATTTCCTGCGAGCAAAGGTCGCGATGCAACGAGAGAGTAGAAATGTGATTCTGCCGTGCCACTGTCAAATTATTTTTATTTTCGTATACCGTATGTGCTTTTTATAAATATTTTTTTTTGTCTTATTACCTGATCCATAGTTGTCTGGAAACGGACACAATTGTCACATTTTTGCACAATTGGACGTTGATACAAGTTGATGTGGGGCCGACAACTATCGTGCAGTCGCGACATTTGTAGATGGAGACACATCTGTGAGTAATTATTAAAAAATATATCATGCTGGATGTAAATTTTACTAACTTCAAAGCGGATAAGAGGTAAATATATGACTGACTACATCTGATAATCTCAACATAAGCACCGTGGATAATTTTTGGGTCCTGAAATCAAAATATATTAATTTTTAAATATTTTTATTTTTACTTTTTTATTACCCTGCACAATGTTTCATTTTCCAAATGGGATATCACCATGACAGTTTTCCTGCAATTTCACAAAAAATAATTATTAATTTACTAATTTTAATAAAATCTATTTTTCAAACCCTTTAGGTGCGAATAAAACATTTGAATTTCTACTTTTATGACGAGGACCTTTTTCTTCAAAGTCACCTTTAAAAAAAAACCAACAAAAACAATTAAAATACTTGATTATTGACATTTTAAATAGTTTGAACTACTCGTAAGCCACGACAAACGGTGTCCCGAAGTTAAACAAGTAGAAATACTAAATGGATTTGTAACTAATCTCGATCTTAACCAAGCTGCCAATGGCCGCAGTTGAAACGTACGATCAGCCGGACAATATCCACAAACTGAACGATGTTTACTAATTAGTTCAGTAACCGAACACACCGAACTAAAAGAATGGTAATTATTACGTTGACTTTAAAATATTCCACTCGGATTTTTAAATAGACATTTGGCTACTGCAAGATCCTTCCATGATGAAATCCAACGCCATAAGACATTCGGTCGATATAAGATTTTTATCTCTGCATGGATCATTTCCCAAGGAAATTAATTCTAATATCTCTTCCATGTGTGTGAAAATAAACGGTAAATATCGCTGTTCATTCAGAGCCTTATCTCTCTTTGATTCTGAATCTGGGTGTCTGGATTGCGACGACGGCCATCTGAAACAATTAGAATAAATTAATGAATTAATAAATTATTTGCGTATTTTAAAATAATTTTGTTGTACGTACTGTTCGATTGAAAGGGATGATAACGAAGAGGAACGAACATTGGTTTTATTGATCATTTGGATCATTAAAAGCAAAACAAACTTCAAGGTATCGACTTTGCACGAGTTTTTCAAGTTTTCTGCGTATGAAATTTTATTAATTATTCGTTTAATCTTCAGTTTTTAAACTTCACCTCTTTCTCTGGGAATTAATTTGAAATATTCAATGTCCCAAGAAATTCTTTCTCCGTGAGATATTTTAGTGAGCGAATGGTACGTTGTAAAATACCTTAAAAATAACAAATTGTTAATATTTTCTATTATAGAATATATTAATATTAAAATAGTAAAATAGTATTCACAGCCATGCTAATTCTTCAGGAAGTTGAAGTTTAACGCAAGCAATGTGTTTCCAAACCGAGTACCTAAAACAAAAAAAATTGTTTGGCAAATTTAAATCATTTGTAAGTACTCGAATTACTTCAGTTTCGGAAAACCTAGGTCCTTTTTTTTCATAGCATATGGAATGATTTTCTTTAAAAACTAGAAATCAAAATTATTTTAATAGAAAAATTAAAAAATTAATTTTTTCTTGATTCACCTTCAAGGCCAACTTTGGCGGTGGATTTACGGGCAAAATTCCAAATGTGAGTGGTTCAGGTTTGATCCAGATCGATATCAACGCGGTATGTTTATCAACCATTTTCATGTTCGAACCAAACAGGTTTGCCGCCATTACAGGATAAATGTACTTTCGTGTTTGTGTCTCGATCTAGCGGTGGTTTTGGCACATATAAACCGACAAAACAAGAAAATTTACTTCTCAGTAGGGCGGGTAGTGACTGAGAGAAGAGCCCGCATGTTTGTTCTGCTGCCCCTAGATGTCGCTAGTTGTCCATTGGTTTGTGGTTTGAGTGAGAGCGGAAAATTTGAGTATGAGCAGGAAACAAGGCAGAGGATTATCCACATTCTGCCACGGTGGCGTTGCTGTTGGTACAGAGACCATAGTCAAAAAGAGATTTAAAACTACAAATAGTTATTTCAAAGTAAGTAATTTTTCAATTGATATTTTACACCATGGTAGAGGACTCGAGGCACGTGACTCTTGCATTTGGTTCATTGGTCGGTGCCTACTTATTTTTTACAGTAGAGTCATAATGGACAAAATAAACTATTTTTTTTATTTAATTCTTATTTCTTTTAATAAAAACTGGTTGAGTGCAAATATGCAATGTGTCTTTACCGACCAGCGGGTACAGAGAAGATGAGTACCGTACCGTACGAGCGATTCAGGAAGCAAACTCCGATCCGAACTCGGAATTTGATTCAAAGTTCAGGCTCAAAATTCACTGTAAAATGGATTTCTACGCAAATTTACAGTTCTTTTCATCAAATTTTAGCAAAAAAAACAAACTTTGGGTAAATTTTGGTTAAAAATGTAAGCTAATAATGTTTTGCAGCTGATGCAGTGCTAAATTGCTTTTGCTACAGTTGGATTCGCTACAGTTCCTTCTTACACTATGGTATGGGTCTGCAAAGCCCTCAAAAAAGTCATAATGGAGCTACCGTATGTAATTGTTGTCAACAATCAAAATTTCCAAAAAAATCATTGTGACAAGAATTTAATTTTAATTCCAAATCCAATGATACTCCAGGATGTTTAACTGCTTTATATACCAGGATGTATGACTTAATTCATCGAGAAAATCGGAGAAAATGAAGTTCAGTTAAATAAAATAAAATAAAAATAAATTTAATAAAATAACAACTCAGGTGCGAGTGGCTTGTGGCACAGTGGTTAGTGTCCGGTCTCACACCACGTTGGTCGCAAGTTCGCCTCCAGCCATGGGCTTGGTCCCCCATGTCTATCTCCTTCTCTCTCTCTCTCCATGTGTCAGATTTATAGTGTGTATGGCCTAAATAAGCTGCAAAAAATTTTCTTGTTGTAGTTGTAAATGTTTTGCCTGATCCTGCAGGGCTCATTGCCCTCGTCTAGTGTCAAACTAATAAAAGTCCGCGTTTGATCATGTGTAAGCCGACAAACACGGGGTGCGCGAATTGAAGCCGGATCGGACGACCCTATACGCGTTCAGCCGTATGTTATCTTCATTTCCTTGTATTTCTCGAATACTTCACTCGCTTGTATTTCAATTAAATACAAGCGTCTTATGTGCTGCTTTTTTTGGAATTCTGCAAATTTGTCTGTTCATATTCAGTTTTGTATTTTTTTTCGTGTTTATTAAATTTTATTATCCTGTTTTTTAATGGTAAATTCCAACTTACACGCAAGTTATTTTTTTATGTAAATATTTTTTGTTTGGTTCTACTTCTAAACACGAAAATCTCGAGGTTGTAAAAATCACATGAGAACAGTTCAAAATAATCCTATTCCCATATATATACCGTACTACAGCTTAGGTACGGACATCATGAAATTGATAATAGGTGTTTTTTCTATGTTTGAGATAGTTACTTTATTAGCAAAAAGTAATGATGTGAGTGCAATAACATTTTACAAAATGTATCGTATTTATTTTTTAATACAATTATTTCAGGATTCATATGACGCTACAAAAGTTTTTCGAAAAATTAAAATGATAAAACAATTGGAAGAGGATTTTCAAAGATATCCAAACATGTCCTTAGTTTTGGTGAATACATATCTGAGATATTTAACAATATTAAACAACTTAATTGTGCTAATTCATTTCAGTTGGACAAATGTGGCAAATTAGCAGTAAGTGATATAAATATTTTATTTTTTTATAAATAATATTTCATTTGATTTTTGCAGCCTGAGAAAATCGCACCATGCACATTGTCAGTACTGGTACGATATATTAAAAAAAAATATGATTATTTTCGTTTTCTTTAATTTTTATTTTAATTTTTGAACTAAAGGATAATGATCAAGCGTTGCTAATCGGTATACTGAAGTCTAATCCATTTACACTTGTAAATTTGCTAAATAAACATTTGGCATCATTTCCAAACATTCCTTTAAGAAAAATGAAAGATGGTGTTCAGTGTAAGAAGCCAGATATTGTGCATGACAAACTTTTGGAAACCATGTATCCTAAGTAGAGACATTGTAACCTACTGTATATATAAACATGTTACAAAGAATAGTAATGTATTTTGTGGTTATGATAAAGAATTTGTGACCACATGTGTATGATCTTGTTATTTTATTGAGTTCTTTCTTAGAGAAATTTACACAATTTTGATAAAGAATTTCAAAGTTGTACATTTTATTTTGTACAATAGAAGCGAGCGATCTGAAAAAAATCATGACAAACAAAAATTTTAGAATTATATTATAACTTTTAAAGAATAACCAGGAGACATTAACTAAATAACGGCTTGGTTCAAAACATGGATCCATGGATCCATGCGATCCATGGAGTGCTCCAATTTCAATTTCCAGTTCACTTTTCCCATGTCCTAGCCTAACGACTAGTGACCTCATCTTACCAGGTAAAGTGAACTGGAAATTGAAATTGGAGCACTCCATGGATCACATGGAGCTCCATGATTTGTACCTAGCCTTAAAGGACAACTATTTTTGGGACGAAAATTGTTTTTCGTTCCTATCATGTGGTAAATTAAATTCTTAATTATGCAATTGTATACCTTAGCAGGAACAAATCCTTGATATTTTCTCATAAAGTCTCGAACTATGCTCTTGGCTTCTTTCTCTTCAGTCTGCAATAATTTCGGAACAATTTACAGTACTCATATTTCAAAATATTAGTAAAAATATTTAAACTTACTATTTCTTTGATGCAGCACAAATATAAACGATAAATCTATTTTAAAAATAATTTAAGCACATTTAAAATAAAAGAGAAGAATCAGAAAATTAAGAAATCTTACTCTTCGATATGTGTTCTTCACAATTAGTCTGTCGTTCCCCTGTAAGTGTAATATTTATATATTATTACATATGCACAATATTTTTACTGATTTTTTGTTATTGATTTACCTCAGCCTCAGTTGCTGCTCTGACACTTCTGGATTCTTCCTGCATTAAGAATTTTTACTGATTCAACTTTGATTTAGCATTTAGCAATAATAAAAAAACTGACCAACGCTTCTGTTGCTGGCTCATCATACGTTGATAAATCAGTTTTCAAGGGGTCAAAACATTTTTTAGCTGGCTCTACGACCTAAAGCACATATTCATATTGTAACTGCAATACATCTCTGGAAAACTTGTTTTGCCATAGTAGACTTACATGTTCAATGCTTCGTCGTGGTAAGTCTTTAGTCATGGAAAAAAACATGAAAAAACCTCCCCAAACTTGAAACAAACGTGTCAGTTCTCCCTGCAATTTTTAATTTCTCTGAATTGAATATATGATGAAAATGTCTACACGTTTATTCATCTTACCCGACTGAGGACTTCTTTGTGCAATTTTTTAAATCGTTTCTGATTTTCCTATTTAATTGAATTGGATTAAATAATGCGCAAAAATTAATTAAATACCGTAACGTACCAATCTGTAAGGCTGTACATTTTGCAGAAGACAAGCCTTTGTAGTCTGCAAACAATATTATTAATTATAGTACGGTAATTATTTTTATATTTAGTTTAGAAGTTAACTCACACATGATGCAAACTAAAAATAAAAAAAGAAAAAAATAAAAAAAAAAAATTTTTAATTCAACAATTCATTATAAATAAATTCTTATTTTACTCTCTCTGGTAGTTTGTCCATACACTTCTTGATATCTTCATCAGTTGTAGTCTGTAGAATGAAAAAGTTTTTAAAAATCTTCAACAACATAATACAGTGAAGAAACTGACATATTTTGTTGGAAAAGCATCGCTCACACAACTGCAGCAATCTTTAAACTTATCCTAAAATAGAAAAAAAGTAATTATCTACTGAAATGTAAATATTAGTATTTTTTAACTTCATATTTTACCACTTCATCAATATCATCATAGTAGTAGCATAAAGATAAAATTTTAGTCCATTCAGTTTCTTGGGCCTCCTAATAAAATAGAAGTGTTTAAATGGAATAATATGTAGTTTCAAAAACAATGCAAACATTACACAGATTGCAAATAACGTTGCTAATGCGAGAAGATGTATCAAGAGCTTCATTATGAAGATGGATTAATGATAAAGAAATGAAATTCTAAAACTAACTTGATTTTATGTTTAAATATTTGACCATAGCGTCACACAAACATTGAAAAATAAGAAAAACACTATTCAAGAATCTGAATAAAGGATATCCGGCACGCACACTTTCAATGGCATGCATTTATTTTGATGATTGAATGGAAAAACAGCACGCGATGACTCTCTACAAATTTTTAATCCTGCTGTATTTTCAATTTATTACGATTTTTTAAGATTTTTGTTTGTTTTTTTCTATTGAACTTCACTGCATCACTCTCAAAACGCCTAAATTAATCGTACGGTCGTCTTGAATTACTTAATGTGTTTATTTTAAACTAAAAATTATTTTTAATTTTTTATACAGTTGCTTTTTATTACTTAGAATTTTTCGATGATTAAAATTTAAAAAATTTTACTTTTTGCCACTAGATGACGCTACAGCCGTTGGGTTATAATTACTTTCAACCTGCCTAAGAAAAAAAATAGTATATAATTATAAAATTAATTATAATAAATAATTTAAGCTTTCAACATTATTAAAAATTATATTAAAATTGTATCAGAAATCTGCGGGACTGTTATGGCTGCAGGAGGTTCGCCATCGATGCGATTAAACAGCGCATTATTTTAGATATTAAACCTTGGTGTTGACATCGAGGTAGCTGTTTTAAGCGTAGATTCTTCCTAAACCGATCATGAAACGTGTAAATTTTCCTGAAACTGAAGAACAACAACGACTTCGATTTCAAATCGAACTCGAATTCGTGCAATGTTTAGCTAATCCAAATTATCTGAACTGTGAGTTAAAATAACGTGTCAAATCAGACTGTTTTTATTTACAATTGTATATTTACAGTTTTAGCGCAGAGAGGGTATTTTAAAGACCAATCTTTCATAAATTATCTCAAATATTTACAATACTGGAAAGAACCTACTTACGCCAAATACCTAAAGTACGTTATTATGAACAAAAATTTATTATTTTGAATTTTAACAGATTTATTTTTAAATTTAGATATCCAATGTGTCTTCATTTTCTGGAGCTTTTACAATACGAGCATTTTCGAAAAGAGATTGTAAGCGGACAGTGCGCCAAGTTCATCGATGATCAACAAATTTTACATTGGCAACATTATACACGAAAAAGAATGAAACTCTTACAAACGCAGGCCGAACAAAATCCAGGAAAATGAGTTTTAGTAACGTAGAACAAAATTGTTATTATTTTATTTTTTTTTTATAATTTAAGGTCTAGATTTAAGCTCTGAAAACTGATTTTTCCGATTTAAGTTGTTTTTTTTTCCAAGTTAACGGCTGCTCTGATTTTGTATGCTAATCATTTTAGAGCGACTGCGAACTGTATATTTTTTAATAGTGTAACTAAAATTTGTATAAAAAAACTTTGTAAATAATGTTGCAGAGAACATGAATCTAAAATCAGTTTAACATCAGGAAAAAATTTTAGAAAAAAAAAAAAATAAAAAAATTTTTCTTGAATATTGTTTTAATTTCTAATAACTGTTTTCAGCAGGGAGGGCTAAATCACGCGGGTCAAAATATTAAATTAGCACTCAATCGACGCCAAAACAAAAGTGATCTCTTTGAACTCTCTCGCATTATGGCGGGAATGAATATTGATCGGTTTTGGTTAACGGTACAGCATTACTCGGCAATGAACCAAATAACGATATTTAAGCGATGAACATTTACTTTTTTTGATCTATTAAATCATTTAATTAAAATAATAAAAAAATATTTGTTTGTTTTAACAAGTATTTTTGTATTGATAAAAGTCGTACTCGCTTCCCATCATCCTCATCTCTGAAATCGATTGTTCATCTCATCACCAACCAAACAGTGCTGCTCTCTACCTGGTTTTTCCCCCTTTTCGAAACCGCACGGTAGTTTATTGCAACCGGCGAACGGTGCTGAAGTCTGGTTGACAGTCTGCGCCGTTTAATTTCATTTTATATTCGACTATTTTCGATATAAAGCTCAAGAAAAAGTGCCTTAGATTTTACTAGAAAACAAAAGAAGGGGATTTGTTCGGTGAGATTTCAGACGCATTAAGGTAAATTGCGTGATGATGAAATAGCACATTTTTTTGATAAATTGTTGCTATTTTTAAATTTAACAACACAATTTTCATATATATCACTGCCGTTTCATCCGTGATATCGAATTTGAATTTTTTGAGCTAATTTTGCATGTTTTTGTATTTTTTTTTTTTTTTTTTAATTTTTAAAAAAAAAAAATTGTATTGTTAGTTTGGTTAGATCAGCTTGATTTGATTGATGTTTAATGTGATTGAGATTTCACAAGTCACACAAGTCAAGGTTAAAACGACACGAAGTGTTTATGTCGTTCCACGATCTCACGAAAGTGTAATTTCTTCGCACGAACGTCTCAGTTTGTTTTTTGTTCGTAAGACAAAAAGTATGGAAATGTTTATTGATTTTATTTCAGACTAATCGCAAAAAAAAAAATTTAAATTGAAAATGTAATTGACTATATTTTAATAGAATAATCTTATAAAGTATTTTTTAATGTTAACTAGATTTTATGAAACCTTGTGCCATTTCATTAGACGTCTGCTGAAGAAGAAAACTTGAGTCAGCGAAGATTAAACTGGTTCACACATCAGTTATCATTCTATATCACTTCTTGCTCACTGATTTTTTGACAACATTCTGATTTAAACTCAAATTCAGACAATTACTGTCAAATTTATTTACGACCCGAGTGAAACTCGATTTGACGTCACTAGAGGAGGTAATTACTAATTACCAATGCGACATCTATTTTATAATTCATTGAAGAGGGCTTCGGGTCTGTTTAGATTAAAAATTCTTCTTGTAAAAGTGAATTTAAATTGAGGTTAATCATAACACGAGATAGTTATGATGGGAGTCTATTGTAACCTCAGGAGAAATCATAAGTAAACAAAGGTCCGTTATTAAAAATGAGAAAAATGAGAAAAATCGATTTTTAAGTTTAGACGAAAGCTGCTGCTCCAATTCATGAATAAAACATTGATTTAAAATTTAATGCTTATTTAGACGCATTGTATTGCGCCATACGACTTGGCAGGTGTAAATTAAATTAGGAAGCGTTTTGGGATAAAATTGGCAGAAAAATCAATATTTAATTTTAATTTTTAATTTTCATCTCGTAATAAGTAAAATAAAGGTTTATTATAAGTTCCGATCGAAATGTGGAGACTTGTCACTTCTTGGCACCGGTTTTTTGGTTCAATGCAGAATTTTCTCTCACCAATTTTGGCTGTTTGCCATTTCTGTAGGGACCAAGAAGTAGAGTGAAGGCGGATAATCATTGTCAGGGTTTTAAAGCTCCAATGTATCGTTTAATTTTAATTCATGAATTTATTTTTTTCTTTATTTCAGACTGTGATTGCAGCAGAATCAAGACCGGTCGTAAGAATGTACGAAAAAGGATCAATTTGTTGTCATCATGGTCAGGTTTTGTGCTGAGGAGTATCATCTGGTGCTGGCAAGAATAAATATTCAACCTGTGAATCTTTGCAACGACAGTCGAGGGACAGTTGAGACAAATCCGGCCACATTTTCATGGTTTACGCGGTTTCGGCAAAAACCACATTTTAAGAGGAAAAAGAAATAAATAATAATAGACCGAGATAAGCGATTTTCTTTATTTTATTGGATTTTATTGGATTTTATTCTTTTTACCATCCCGTGGATGGCCCCACTTGTGTCTTCAGGGATTGGAATTTACGAAAATGCATGTGTGGCAGCTGATACGAAAGAATGTGCTGACGTTGGAAGGTAAATTACATTTTCTTTTATTTTTTCGACTGTTCTAATTAAATTTGATATTTGTATTGTTTCCCCCCCGCAATTTTACATTTTATTGTGTTGGATAAATGAATGATGAGAAACATGAGAACTTGAATGAAGTTTTAATGCGAGTTCAAGCATTCAAACTTGATTTTGCAGGATCTCCATTATGATTTTTTTTTTTATAATTCAACGTAATATTGTGTATTTGTTCTTCCTTATTCTTCCAAACCCGCATAGAAAAGACTCTCAATAGCCATAGCCACCACAAGAGCAAATTGCAAATCAATAAGTCTTATCACGTTGTCAATATTGAGCTAAAATTTCAGATCTAATTCGGTTTTCATGATTAGAGAATGATTAATAAACAATATTTACACATATATTAGCAAGACCCTTATCGATTTTGACTTACCGTACTACTGAAAATAATATCCAGAATAAATAGGATATCCATAAAATATTTAAAAACTACGCGCCACTTGTTCTCTTTTTAAAAAGATAGTTTAGTTATGCGTCGACTCGACTTCCATTACGGGAATAGAAGCCACATAAGCGCAGAAGCTTTTGTGTCGGCTCTCAATAAGAATAAAAGGATGAAACTCGATGAAATGGGAAAAAGTCGAAGAAAGTGAAATATAAAATTGATTGTTTCAGTGTTATCTGAGCTGTCTCTCTCTCGTGTGAATGCGATGGGCGATGGCATTTATCTCGTTACACAGACTCTAGATGAGATGGGCAATGAACCACGCGATGCGGTGCTCCAAACTAATGAAAAAATAAAACTCCATTTCCTCATCAATTTTATTTTATCTCTTATTTAAAAGCGCAGTTCAAATTTTAAAGACGAAAAAAATTAGCGCAGCAGTTGGTTTAGTAGGTACCTAAAGTGAAACAAATGACTTTCTTAGACGGCAAGTGGAAATCAATAAACACATTTTTTACATTTTACTCTTGAATCTGCTCGCATTTATCCCTAAACCTCGCGAGATACAGATTACACTTTTTTAACTGAGATTTGTTGATAGAACTAAAACCAAATTGAACAAATTTAAAACAAAAGCAATGTAAGTTGTAACTACACCTCCAGGATCGCTGAGGTGGTGCGGAGAAACAATTAGATCTTCAACCGAGCCATCTAAAAGTCATTTAAGGGGCCCCATGGGGCCCTATGGGGCCCTAACACAGCTGCAACACTAATAAAAAACACTGAAAGAAAGGAAAACATTGATTACATTGAACATTTTGTGATTTGGATGTTAAAATTTATTTTTTTTTAACCTAGTGAAATTCTGAGACGTGGGGGTTCAGCAGTGGATGCCGCAATAGCTACTTTATTGTGTGTAGGCGTGGTCAATCCACACAGCATGGGTCTCGGTGGTGGATTTCAAATGACAATTTATAGCAGGTCTGTATTTTACGTCATTTTTCTTCTTTTTTTCTTGTTAGAAATTGACCAACTAATTTTCTAGTCGAAATTGAAATTCTTTAGTTTTTGTGCAAACAATGTGTTGTATGTAGCCCGAATGCAGAATTTAAATGAAAACCTGATCTGATGCTGAGGCCAGAAGTCCATATTGAGTGACCTTTAAACTTGGGATACATTTTTTCAGAGAAAACAAAACTGCCCAGGTGATAGATGCTCGAGAGGTGGCCCCTGCATTGGCAACTGAAGATATGTTTCAAGGGAATTTAAACTTAACACTGCGAGGTAATAACGTTTTACACAAAAGGAAAAGAAACAAAATATAAATATCAAGTTTTCTTTTTAAACTTTTTATATTTTCTTTATGGGTCCTAAATGACAAATAATATTGCTACAATTAAAATTAAATAATTACAGAATGCTGAGAATGTGAGTGTAAGTACATCTTGAATTGTCATTTGTCAAAGTTAATAATTTTTTTAAATTTCAATAGGTGATATGCTAATATTTTATTTCAGCTAAATGTGTGTATTTTTAGGTTGAAGAAATTGTTGTTCGTTAATTGTTAGTAATTAGTTTGTGTTGGGGAACGAATGATTTGTTTATTTTATTTCATTAATCGCAAACGTCGACATTTTGCATTAGGTGGTCTTCCAGTGGCGGTGCCTGGCGAGTTGTTGGGATACTGGGAAGCGCATCAGCGATATGGGAAATTGAATTGGGCCGACTTGTTTACCCCAGTGATCAAAATTTGTAGAAGAGGACACAGAGTTGGTTTTCACATGGCAAACGCCCTCAAACAGACCAGAGAGTTCATTTTGGCAGAATCCAGCATGAGGTATGATGTCGAAACGTCAATTCGAGTGTCTGATTTGAGTAATAATATTGTTTCATCGATTTTTCAAGAGAAATACTTGTAAATCAATCAACCGGTGATGTATACCAAGAAAACGACATTGTCAGGAGACCACTTCTCGCTCGCACGTTGGAACTGATTGCCAAAAAAGGAGCTTATGTTTTGTATTCCGGTGAATTGGCGCCATTGTTTGTAAATGATTTACAAAATTTAGGCAAGTCGCGACGCGATTCATTTCAGCCAAATTGATTCATTATTTTAATTAGATCGCTTTTTTGCTTAGGTTGTTTGATTTCCTTGGAAGATTTGGCAAGTTATCAACCACTTGTCAAAGATCCAATAACAATTAAACTAAGTGACGGCCTCACTATGTACAATGTGCCGCCACCTGGCAGTGGAGCTTTAATGGCTCTCATTCTCAACATTTTAGATGGATATCAGTTTGATGAGGACAGTCTTTCTTCCGATGAGAAAAAGGTTCTTACTTATCATCGTTTTGCTGAAGCTTGCAAATTTGCTTACGCCAGAAGAACTGAACTGGGAGACGACAAATACGTCGATGTTACAGATGTCAGTTATTTTTTATTTTTTATTATTTTTTATTTTTTTTAAATTTATTTTAGTCATCAATATTTATAAAAGTCATTTTATTTATTCTAGTTGCTGAAAAATTTAACTTCTAAAGACTATGCCGATTCCTTGCGTACAAAAATCACCGACAATACAACTTTTGGACCGGAGTATTATGGCGCCATCTTTTATCAACCAGACGACTATGGCACCGCTCATGTTTCCATTGTAGCCCCGAACGGAGATGGCGTATCTGTTACTAGTAGCATTAACCATTAGTAAGTAATTTTATTTCATAATTTAAAAAATGTGACTTTGTTATAAATATGAAATGACTCAGCTTCGGCGCGAAGGTCCGTTCTTCTTCAACCGGAATTATCATGAACGACGTGATGTGCGATTTCGCCAATCCAGACATCCTGCACACTTCTGGTTGGCCCCCGTCTCCCATCAATATGATCCAACCTGGAAAGAGACCTTTGTCTTCCATGTGCCCGGCCATTTTTGTAGACCGCAATGGCGATGTGGCCTTAGTTATTGGTTCGGCCGGTGGCACGCGAATCACGACTGGAACGTGCTTGGTATTCAGTCGGTGAACAGTAATTACGCAAGGGATCCTAATTCTAATTTCACTCAGGTTTCGCTGCGGTACTTAAGATTCAAGGAAGATCTGCAAACAGCAATAGACTCGCTTCGCTTACATCATCAACTTCTTCCAAATGAAATCCTCTATGAAAGGGGATTTGATGAAGTAATTGTCACGAAAAAAAAAAAAAAAAAAAAAATAATTATTTTTTTTTGAGTTTGATAGTAAACATTATTTTTTTATTTTTTTTATCTTAGACAATTCTTCAAGGTTTGGAAAAACTTGGTCATTGCGTAACCGAATATCACTTGGGAGGACCGATTGTGGTGGCCATATCCAAGGATAAAAATGGAAAATTTTATGCTTACTCAGATACCAGAAAAGGGGGAGGAACATCGGGATTTTAATTTATTTTAATATTTTTTGTTTAAAATAAAAAAATTATTTTAAAGAAAACTATATATATTTATATATCGGAATAGTTTGCCGTTGTTTTTACTATTTAAGTATAATTTGTTGTTTGTTCGTAAATTCTAAAAGGCAGGTACTGACTCGATACACGTAAGTTGAATTTGTTTTTATAGCCCATTTTGGCACTAGATAATTACTATTGATTTTATGAGTGAAAAAATGCAGCGATCCCAATACAGACGACTAACATCACGTAATCTATCCACTTTATTTTCATTAACGCTCGATCGGGTCTTGGGATCACTCATTGTGAGAGTTTTTTTGATAAAATTTGCTTCTGCTGGTCAGAGGGAAATTAGAAGTAGGAGTTGAGAAATGCGGCGGTTTTTTTTGGCTGAAAAGAGAGAGGCTTAGTGCAATAATTGAAAGAAAATACACGAACTATAACTTACATTATATCCCCCGTTCAAAATAATATATCAAGAAATCTTTTCTCGGAACGGAAAAAGTATACTCAAGGAATGACATATTGCATATTACCCGCTATTCAATATTATATTATTCTATTACTTAACCGTGACAATAAATACATATTTCAATAAATAAAATAAATAATATATTCAAAGATGGTATTTTCTGGCAGACTAGTTGCACTTTGGCCAAATCTTTATTTTAGCATAATAAGTGAAAATACATTTTTTTAAAAACATTGTAATTGAGGGTTGGCAGAAATAAAAATCTATATCTACTGCACATTATATGTATTTACTATATAAATTCAAGTTTTATAATTAGGTGGAATGTAAACAATGTAAACAAGGACATTAATCTCGCTCCGGACATGGACCTCGAGACTTGACCTCAACTTCTAAAGATTAGAGAGAAAAAAGAAACGAGAATGAATGAATTTGATAAGCAAGTATACAAAAGTTATTACATCGAGTATGGATTACACGATGTAATCCAAATCGATCTAATTAATTTGAAGTAAAAAAAAAAAAAAATTAAGTTAAAATTTACTCGGTCGTTCTTCTCTTTCTCTCTTCTCATTTTCACATTTCAGCAAATCGGTGTTTGCGTAAGTGTGGCCGTCATCGCCACATATTGGCCGGAAAATCTTCTTAGCCTTACACGGAGTTATGTCAATGTTACGATCATGCTCAGCTTGAATCATCACTACCGAAACTATTATTTAGGTAATTAAAATAACGAGATTGACTGAAATTCGTGAAATAAATACTTACGCAGAAGAGTGAAAATGAGGATAGTCGTTAGGTGTTGCATTTCTAATTGAAATTCAGTAGTCAAACTAACTGCTTGTCAGCGAAACCAACTTTATTTATTTGTTTTTATTCCGGAAGTTTTGCCTTTTTTCTTACGTAAGTTTTTTTTGCCCTTAATTTTATGGATTTACCTTTTTGCTGCCTTTCTTAAAGCTAATTAAATAAGAAATGAGTTCAAGGTTTTTCTTTTTCCACGTGGAAAGGTTTTATTGAAATTGGAAACAGGTGTAGTAGTTTAAGGTGTTACATTAAATACAACATTGAAATTTCCTACATTTGATCGAGTTAAAACCGTGGACATTCGCCTTCAGACTTGACGTGAATTTCTAAAATTGAAAACAACAAATAAATAAATAAATAAATAAATAAATTATCATTACTTTTTATCTTTTACCAGGCAATTCCTGTTTAGATCTTTTCTCATTTTCACATTTCAAATCATCAGCATTTGAATACGTGTTGCCATCATCTCCACAAACGGGCAGATAAATTCGGGTAGTGGCACAGATTAATGGTTCATCATCACTGGCTCGTACTAAAACTAAGGAAGAAAGTTTATTATTGCATTATATTGCAATAATGTAATTAGACTTACGGATGGATGAAAAAATGAGGAATATTGCGGAGAGATGCATTTTCACTTGAAATTGCTTTCACACTAAACCTTATCAATGCGAAATTTCACTTTTATGTGTGTAGTGTTGTTCTTATCAGTGCAGACACTTGATCGTCCTCAAATTTCAGGCGGGCGCCCATCCATCCTCAGAAATGTAATGTAACATTAACATTTGTAATTATTTATGTGCATTTTGGTTTTTTCCTCGCTTATCTTTAATGTTGTGCATTTCACATATATACATTGGTTGGGTACTTCATAAAGGACGTCCGAATTTAAGGATGAAGATCCAGATCCTGCAGTAAAATAATCAGTAAACAACGAGGTACATTTCCAATTCCATATCACCTTTTACCTCTCTGGATGCCATCTATGAAGAAAAGGAAGTAACTACGCGTAGTTTCTACGAGTTACTTAAGATGGCGCCAGCATTTTTTTGCAAAAATATTTATCGCATTTTAAAGTGAGTTACTTTTCATCTTACGAATTAATTTGTACATGTCAAAAAGAAGCGCAATCGGTGTCAATTGAATCATTTGTATGAAGAATATTTCAGAAATGACGTATTTATTTTGTAACGAGCATCTCTGCCATCTATGGTGGAAGAAAGTAGCTCCTTGAATATGTAAATTTTTGAAAAATCCATCCAAACTTCCGGTTAATTAGCTATTCATTGATTTTTCAACGAGTTTTTTAAGTGAAATTGTGTCGTCCTTTTAAACCGTTTATTTTTTAAAGTTTTTTTAACTATTTCGACTCGTTTGTCACACGTTTCATTT
Source organism: Strigamia maritima (assembly GCA_000239455.1). NCBI lineage: Eukaryota > Metazoa > Arthropoda > Chilopoda > Geophilomorpha > Linotaeniidae > Strigamia > Strigamia maritima. The sequence continues at coordinate 306,836 of JH431646.1, read as the reverse complement.
AGTAAAATTACAACGTGAACACAACATGGCGGATCAGCTCGTGCATTTTTCTCGTACGGTAAGTTTAATTTAATTTATCGATAGTTTTTGTCGTTTATTACTTTATTTAGTTAATTAAGGAATTTATATTTCATGTTGTTAGTTTCGTGTACGTACATACAATGCAAGCAACCATTATCCGTTTCTCGTATTTTTGCCGCCATTATCCATTACTCGTATTTATGCCGCCATTATACTATTTTGATTTAGAATTGCTATCACTGTTTTTAGTAGTAATATTGATTTATTTGTAGGTTTTAATTAATTTCATCGTGGAAGACAACAAAGCGGCCATTTTGATGCAGGTAAATTATTTCAGGACCCGGGCTTGGACATCCCGGTTCCTTTAAAGATTACTAGAAAGGCTATCAGGCTTAACTGGGTTTATCCGGGTCAATGAGAGTAATAAGCTGTCCTTTACAGCTTGACATGGTAGTTTTCATGGTTTTTTTGGTTTCATTTATATTGTCGCGAACATCTTTTATTTTAATTTTTCGTTTTGCAAAGTTTACAATAATGTGTTTTTTTTAATGAACTGTTTCGTTTTAGGTAGTGGCTATTTACACGTCGCCGTGAGAATAAGCAGAGCGCTTTTATTGGCCAGAACCACCTAACCTAACCTAACCTAACCAAACCACGTGACAATTCCGGCCAATACGCTCACGGCGACGTGAAAATAGCGCCGTGTAAATAGCCACTTCGTTCGTTTTAATTCCACTTCCATTTTTTCCCCCAGAAGGCCGTCCAGGAATCCTATAGAAAAAAAATAAAAACAGCGTTAAAAAGTGACCAGCAATGAACAGAAAATGTCCAACTTACCTGACGAGTTCCAGTTGTGAGCGTCTGGTCCAGTTCGTTCTTGCGCGACGTGTGAATGAGGAGTGATGTGCGAATTACGACGACCCTCTGCGTACTTAATATCCTCGCGGTAAATCGCAACAACTGGTCACCGTGTTGTAATTTGCATATTTATTTAAATAGTTTCGTCATAGTTTCGCATTCTAATTGGAAGAACGGAGATCACGTGATTTTTCTTTTAGTTTTCCCATGTAGTTTTCCTACGACTTTCGAGGAGACAATATCGCGCAAGGTTTGGTCTTTAAAATTTTCGTTTCTTGTATTTGTGTTTAGTATTTGATCACATCGAGTGCAAATTTATATTTCATGTTGTTTCGTGTACATGCAATGGAAGCGACTATTATCCATTTCTTGTATTAATGCCGCCATTGTCCATTGCTCGTATTTATGCCGCCATTATACTATTTTAAACTCTTCGAATTAGATCATGAATTTTAATTAACTTATTTTCCATTAGTACAGTTTTAGTTGACTTATATATAGGTGTGGTTTTAATTTAGTCATATTCATGTCGTTGTTTGTCCGTTCTTGCTATATTTAATTCAATTTAATCGAATCGAATCGTCTATGGTTTAGTTAGTTCAGTCATGTTTGTTTTGGTTGTTTATAGTTTTTAAATTTAGTTTGTTTTATTTGCGTACAGGTTCAATTGGAAGACTGATCATGCATCACTAATTCACCACTGCTACCACCGAAGACTGACCAGGCATCATACTACCGAACGAAGACTGACCAGGCACCATACCACCGAACGAAGACTGACCAGACACCTTACCACCGAACGAAGATTGACCAGGCATCAAACCACCGAACGAAAACACTGCAATACTTTTAAATGTTTAATTTTTAACCTCTTTGTTGTATATTATTGTTAAGTATTTTGAAGTATTTGTAATTTTAAGTCTTGATGTATTTTATTTTTTAAGTATTTTGAAGTATTTGTAATTTTAAGTCTTGATGTATTTTATTTTTTAAGTATTTTGAAGTATTTGTAATTTTAAGTCTTGTTGTATTTTATTTTTCAAGTCTTGATGTATTTTATTTCTAATTGTCTCTAGTATTTTATTTTAACATCATTTATTGTTTCTAATACAATTTATATTTTGCTTCATATCTTAGCAAAATTGTAATTGTCTCTAGTATTTTCAAGTCCCTTTTTCCATCTCTCCTGACTCCATTCCTCCACTTCACTTCCCTTCCCTGTCTCGCCTCCATTTCTCCACTTCCTCTACTTCCCTGCCTCCACTCCTCCACTCGACTTCTCTTCCCTGTCTCCATTCCTCCACTCCACTTCTTTTCCCTGTCTCCATTCCTCCACTCCACTTCTTTTCCCTGTCTCCATTCCTTCGCTCCCCTTCCCTTCATTCTAAGTCCAATTTTTATTCTAAGTTCTTTGGTAGCATTTTGTAACCATTCATATATAATCAGGAAATAAAAATATTTAAGTAGGATTTCATTTATTAGCATCCATGCTCAATTTTATGAAAAAGACTTAGCCAAATTTATAGCATATAAGTGCATCAAGGGAGGGAATGGAAGGTAGAAAAGGATGGTAAAGGAAGACGGGAGTGAATGGATAATAGGGATTTGGGAATGGGAGAAGGGAAGGAGGAATTGAAGATTTATTTATTAAATATAAAATATATAAATTTGAAAAAATTATAAATAACGCAATATAAATACAAGTACAATATAGTATAAAACAATATAAAAGTCTTCAACGTGAAGTCGTTCTAACTATTCTTTGGTGGCGAAGTCGTTCAAAAATCGTAGTCCTAGTCGCGCATCGTCTAAAGTGGGTTCCAACCTACAAAAATAAATAAATTCGATTAATAAAAAAATCAAATTATCCACAATAGAAATTTAAATGTTAACAATGAAACGGCGAAATTCTTGCAAGAGTTACGTCGGCACATCAAAATTAAAAGTAACATAATGATAAACCTAACTTGCAGAAAATTTAGAATTAAATTCCGATAATAAAACAGTTATAATGTCAAAGCACGGAACAGTTTTCAACGGCGACGTTTGTTACACTCAAACTAAAATACAACCAGGAAAATGAACGAATAATAAGAAAGATAAAATGATAAAACTTACTCGCATGTACATTGGCAAAGAAGCAGAGCAAAAACTAAAAGTTATCCACAGGCCTAAATAATACCGAATTAAACGTAGCAAAATGACCGAGTTAAAACGAAAGCACAGGAGTTTTACATGTTTCGGCTTCCTCATTAAAAATTCCATTATTCCAAGGGAATAATCACCTGTTTTCCTACAGTTTCGGCCAAAAAATTCATGTACAATACGCCGACACAACTAACTGAATATTAAATAACTTGAATATTAAGTAATCTTGAATGTTAATGAGGTCGCGGTGCTTCCTGTCCACTGCTGCCACTCGACGTCAAAAAAAAGAAAACTAAAGGCGCTTTAACTCTCGCTTTAATACATCCGAATTACCGTCATCTAGTGGTAATTAGAGACACTCGTATACTAAATTAATACAAAATATTAAATATTACGTTACCAATAGCTCCAAATTCCAACCGACTTCACCATTTGGAAATGAGAACAAATTCTTGTCATCACTACTCCATTACCATTTTCATACATCTCCAAGGACACCCGTTAAAAAATTGACGATATTTTTAGGGGAATGGTGGACGAGCGGACATCTAAGTAATAAAATCATTTTTTATTTTCATTTGATGCCCTGCAATGAGTAATTAGGTGATGGATGTATCAGCTGAAAGAACCAGTCTTATATACTTCTAGTCATGTTAAATCGAAGTGACAAGACAAGAAATCAATTAAACTGCCAATATCAAGATTGAATAAAGGACGATGTGTGTCAATAATTATATCTACAGCATTGATTGACATTTTTATTTTGTCGTTGCAGGTCACTTTTAAAAAATATAGTCAGTTACCAAGGAAACCCCATTGTAGAAGAAACCATATAAATCCATACATTCTCTGTACCATCCTACTTTTCAAACACATCACAATGACATATCATTTTTTTATAGTTTGTTAATGTGTACAATAACGAGAAATCAAGTTTGATGTATAGAACCATTGTATGCACACTTTTGCTCAATTCTCCAGTTTACCGTCTCAATTTACTTGAAATTTCCAACAAAAGACACAACAGTAAACACATCTCTTATCCCTTTGTCAACGTGCAATCTTTTCTTGAAATCAATGTTTCGTTTCATTTGAAAAGCAGAAACCGGTCGAATAGACGCTTTGTACGAAGAAGAACCCTTACCAACAACAAGCATGAAGAGAGTCGATCGAAATTTGATGACCACTAATGCGAAATACACCAAAAAAGGTATAGAAACCAACATTTTGTGTATTGCATATAGAAAAAAAAATTCAAAAAAATTTCCTATCGTATACTAGTACTGTACATTAAAAAGATACCACGAAAAAAGAAAAACGTGGACGAGTCTTTGCAGCTGAACATCCCGGGCTGGCAGCATCTAATCGACAAGAAGCGCAGTTTGTGCTACCGAATCATCTGGGGTGTCATTATTTCTAGCAGTTTCTTAATTTGCGCCTACCAAGTAACAGATCGCCTCCTTTTATTCTCCGAATTTCCGAAATCCTACAAAGAGGCGATTATGCAAAACAAAACGGTCAAATTCCCATCTTTTACTATCTGTCCGCATCATCTGAACGCAGTAAACTCGAAGCAAATCAGGGAATTATTTCCCAAAGTTCAATCACAAGTCGAATGCCAGCATATTCTACTTGATGAAATAGGATTACGTTTCAACAAAACCTATCAAGAAATGATGGAGAAATTGTCAATCGATGGTTTACTAAGTGACGTCGGCTTGACCCAAGTAAATAGCTGAATAAAATGTAAAAAAATAAATAAAACAAAATATTAAAATCATTTTTAGGACTTAGCTCCCGACTCTAAAACGGTTTCTATAACTTTCGACACGACTACGCAGGCACTGAAGACCGTACACGGTATCTGTACAAAATATACAATTCGTAAGCATTACAATTCATCAGTTATAATGTTTGTCTTATTTAAGACATTAAAAATTTTAATTTGATTTTAGCTGATTTGATCCCTTTTCGAAAAGATGATCTTATGTTTCGAATCATAAGTAACCGAGAAGCCAATCTGTGCGCTGAGGAAGTGAAATATGAATATAAAGTAAGTTGAGAAAAGAATTGTCATTGATAAAATGATAAAACTATATAAATTATGTTTTCTAGTTTTTCATCGGGCCTGATGATTATAATATTGACGAAAGTCCTTCAAGCTACATTATAGTCAACCGTTATGAAAAAACGACATTTTCAATCACCGCTAAAATGGTATTATTTTAGCCGATTAATTACAAAATTGTTAATTTTTTTTCTCTCTTCAGTTTTCATTTCTTAACACCCATGAAATCCCGTGCGTCGATCAGTCTACTCACAATTCATGTCGCTCGAAGTGCAGAGATAAGTTCCTGTTGAATCGAACATCGTGCAAGTATAATTATTGAAATTTGTCGAAATTGTCGAAATAATTTTTTCAAACTTTTTTTTCAAGATTGCCCCATACACCACACTTGAAACTACCGGACTGCTCGTTCGCGAACCAAGAGCAATTAAAATCCACAATTTTAGAGCATTACTACCAGTCGACTCTACTCGATTATAAGAAAAATTGCAATTGTCATCGAACGTGTACCAACACGAGATACACGATTAATTTAAAGAGAACCACTAAACGAGACGTTGCAGCTGTTCTTATTTATTTTGATGATAACGTAATGGATGAAATAATCGAGTTTTACTCGTACCCGCTCATCCCTCTACTTTGCGATGTTGGGGGTAATTTGGGCTTGTATCTGGGATTATGTATCCCAACTCTTCTAGAAATAATAGAACGTAGTTTTACACATCTCAAACACAAATTGATATAGTTATCTTTAACCCGTCTTTAACACTTAGATCCTCCCAAACATGTAAATCTTCCCAACCAGACGCAAGATATAAACTTTTGTCCATTTTTTGTGTTGTCGCAATTTCAGAAATATTTAGTTGAAGAATAATAATAAATAATAAAAGTGTCTTTATCACATTACGTTAATTTAAAAGTCCAACTCTCATTTGAAACTGATACCAAATCCTTTATCACAGTTTAAACACATTACATAACCATTGACTAATTTATGAAAGTCAAACTCGAGTGAAAACTCAAAATTCATCTCCGAATAACCAGCATTGGAACCAGTTGGATATAAAAATGCGTTCATTCACAGTACTATTTCTCTTCACCGTCCTGAGTAAGTTTCATTTCTCCCAATATAGACTTAGCAGAATATTTTTCATTTTATTTTTTGTTTATTTTAAAAAACATGAAAAATTAGTTTTTGCTGTTTCAATTCATGCGGAGATTGAGACTGAGGATGAGGGATGCGAAGCTAACAAGATGTATATGCCAATTTGTGGAGATAACGGCGTCACCTATGCAAATAATGATCTTTTCAAGTGTGCAAATGAAAAAAGAATCAAAGAAGGACAACCGGGTAAATTTTAAATTGCAAAAAGTAAATGTTCGTATTATATTATTTTTTTTTTTTTTTTTTTTTTTAACGTCCAGAAATCGTAGTCCAGTCTCAAGGACCGTGTCCTCATGCTCATGACCATGAATAATATCGAGATTGGTTAAGTTACCGATTTTATCAAATTATTCCGAAACATGAAACTCAATTTTTAACTTTTATCCCAATATGAGAATCTGTAAGACTGTAACCAATTGCAATTCATGATGTAAACACATTAAATCGTATTCATATACACTAATAGCGAACTGTCCGTCCTCACATCACATGATCTCCACGATACGCTTTGACGTTTTTAATTATGATTTCTTTCTACAGTACCACCTTTAACCTTAAAAAAAAAGAAAAACCTAAATTCATATTAATTTTAATTTTTACGATTTAATGTAGATAGTAGTTTGATTTTTGGAATTTACAAACCAGAATATGAAGGAGATGCAAACACCCCAAATTTATGCAATCCACTTGTTTATATATTTTCTTTCGTCTGGCAAACTCTCGTTTACGTAATGCTTATAATAATACTTGTTATTATTGTTTTTGCTGTACTGGGTTGGGCTTGTGTTGGAGAAGCGGAAGTCGCTGATATAAAATAAAATAAAAATAAAATAAAATGTAATTTTATTACATATTATTAATTTATCCGCATTAACAACGATTGACGTGTTTTTACATTGAAATTTTTTCATAGTCATATATTTATGACAATAGATGGCGCAGTAGATTAGTTTATGACGTAGATCTTTTGACACGTGACCTGAATAATTTTTCACCGGAAACATTAGTCACTTGATATTTCAATACCGGAAATGCAGCTCGAGTTTGTGCTAATTATACATTCATAGCGTTCTTCGAAAGTTCGGGAATTTCAAGTTCTGTGGCGAATTACGAATATGCGAGACAATTATTTTTTTTTTCGACAAGATTTTTGTGACACGACACACACCATAGCATGCCCACACGCACGTTTTGGATAGACTAACTCACTAAGAAAACTTGGCTCGGCAGCGTTGTTAATTCGTAAGTTTCGTTTATTATTTTTATTATTTTTATTATTTTTCTTATTAATTTGATGATTTTTTTACCAAATTCGGCTCGTTTTACCCGAAGTTTGATTTTGTTTTATTTGTTTTAAAGTATTTTTGCAGTTTACTCTCATTTTAAGAAAATATTTTTATTTTTATCATTTACTTTCAATATTAGAATATTTCGCCATTTTTACTTTTCATTTTATTCATTTATTTGGCCGTTTATCAAATCATTTATCGCCTTCATTTTATTTTATTCAAATTAATTAGCGCCTTCATTTTTATTCAAATTAATTAGCGCCTTTATTTTTATTCAAATTAATTAGCGTCTTCATTTTTATTCAAATTAATTAGCGCTTTCATTTTTATCCAAATTAATTAGCGCCTTCATTTTTATCCAAATCATTTATCGCTTTTATTTTATACAAAAGTTATTTGAATATTTTATTTGAATATTTTGTTGTTAGTGCTGTATTGTTTCACTTTTACATTTCAGATTTATTTATTTATTTTTATTTTTTATTTAGGTCATAATTCATAAAGGAAGTGACAACATGAACTGTGAAGAGGATAGGACACATTATCGAGGTATAATTTACCCAGGGCCCAGACCCGCGCACATCTGGGCCCCACCGTTACTTTAATATAAAGGCTGGTGAATCTTAACTGAGTTTTTTCGGGATTCGTTATACCGTGAAGCTGACCTTTTCAGCTTGTCTTCCGAGGAATTGTCTTTTGGATTGTTTTTTTTTGTTTTTTTTTTAGTTGATGCGTTTTTAGATTTTCATATTTTTTTGCGTATTTTGTTCAATAAATTTATTTCATTTTTTAATATAGTCGAAATTATCTTTATAAAATAAATTTTCTTTTATTTCAAAAACATGTAATACAATAATTTTTATTTTAATAATTCAAACCTCCAAACGCTTTAATCGAAATATTCCTGGAGCTCCAAGTAGTAGTCCTCCTAATGAAAAAAAAAAATTAAATTAAATTAATAAATGAAAATATTCTAAAAATAATAACGAATTTCTACTTACATAGCTAACACATTAACTTGTATTTTCAGGTGTTTTTTGCGTCTAACGAACTTGCGAGCTGACATCCAGTGGAGTTCGTGAATCCAAGTGACAATTTTTGCTATCGCGCATCCATTCGGAGTGGTGGCAGCACTTGTCTATATGTAAATGAAATCGGCTTGCTTTATTTGAATGTTTCACGTTCATTATTTCCGTTGTAGCTTTTAATACTTTCATTTAAAGCTGGTTTCTTCAATTTAACGTTTATTATATTTATTTTAAGCTTTTTTTATTTATTTTCTACGTGAATGGAACTTCACGGTGAGTTCGTTCTTCATTTTTGTCGCCATCTTTACTCTTGCTGTTGTATTGTGTAGTCGACACTTATTTAAGCTTTATTAACTTGTTTTCTACGTTTTAATTTTAATTTTAGAATTTGTTTATGGTCTTTAATTAACCAATACTTATATGTCAGGGTTTTTTAAAACATACTTTATATATTATATATTTATTTATTTTTTATTTTAGATATAATTTGACGGTGGCAGCACTACGGACCAATTCGAGTTTGAGCTTGCGTTAGAGAAGGTCTATACACTCCGCAGTAAGTTTTCACTTATTTCTTCGCTACTTTTTCCATTCTATTTTTTTGCCATTTCTTCTATTATTTTAATTTAACTTATGTCATATATTTAACATGGGTTTTTTTCTGATGTTTTAGATTTATACCGCCGACAACGCAATTTCCACCATCGCCACCGACAACGCAATTTCCACCACCGCCACCGACAACGCAATTTCCACCACCGCCACCGACAACGCAATTTCCACCACCGCCACCGACAACGCAATTTCCACCACCGCCACCGACAACGCAATTACCGCCACCGACAAACGACAAACGACAACCGAATTCAGCTATCGACACCGACAACCGACAACCGAATTCAGCCATCGACACCGATAACCGACAACCGAATTCAGCCATCGACATCGACACCGACATCGACAACCGAATTTCAGCCATCGACAACCATCAACAAAGAACTTAATACTTTTTTTTTTAAAAAAAAATTGTAAAAAAAACTTTTTAATTTTTTAAGTTTATTGATTATTATGCATAATGCATTTATAATATTATTTGTAAAATTGTAAAAAAAAAAAAAAATAATTTTGAGTCTATCCCATCCCTTCTCATCCCACTCCCGCAATCTTCTCTCTAGTGTTCGTCTCCTTCATCCCTTATCCCTCATGTGTATGCGAGCCGTTCTTCTTGGGCCTACACACTCGCGTTGCATTGGCCTTTGAAACATTCGGGGTTGTTCGCATTTTGCACCGACCTTCAGAATACTTTCGGGGCTATTTGCGCATGTAGGAGTAGCAACCAGGTTGAATTGGTCTTAAATATACATTTGTCTTCTCCCCAATTCTCCCTTTTCCCTCTCCTTCCTAAGTCCAATTCTCCCATCCTCCTCTCCTTCCTAAGTCCAATTCTCCCATCCTCCTCTCCTTCCTAAGTCCAATTCTCCCATCCTCCTCTCCTCCCTAAGTCCAATTCTCCCATCCTCCTCTCCTTCCTAAGTCCAATTCTCCCATCCTCCTCTCCTTCCTAAGTCCAATTCTCCCATCCTCCTCTCCTTCCTAAGTCCAATTCTCCCATCCTCCTCTCCTCCCTAAGTCCAATTCTCCCATCCTCCTCTCCTCCCTAAGTCCAATTCTCCCATCCTCCTCTCTAAGTCGAAAAAATAAAACTAAGTCCAAAATCAAAATACTGTTTTCATGCTCAAAAACTTAAGAAAAAAACTTAGCCGTTTTTTAATAAAGTACTATAGTCTTTTATTTTCATATAACGTTGAGGGAAGTGTGGAAGGGCGAATTAGAGAAGGAAGGTGAAAGATGAAGGGGAGAATTGGAGAAGGAAATGGGAGTGTGGGAGGAGTAGGGGAGATGGAAGGAGAAGGGAGTGAAAGATGAAGGGGAGAATTGGAGAAGGAAATGGGAGTGTGGGAGGAGTAGGGGAGATGGAAGGAGAAGGGAGTGAAAGATGAAGGGGAGAATTGGAGAAGGAAATGGGAGTGGAAGATGAAGGGGTTATGAAAGGTAAAGGAAGGAATGATATAAACGGGAATAAGGATGCGGGAATGGGAATGGGTGACAACACAAATATTAATTTTTTATTTAAAATATTTAAAATTATTAACTATAAGTTTTTAAATATACAATATAAAAATAAAAATAAATTTTAAGAAAACAATTGAAAATAAATCTTCGCTATCTTCGTATCTTGCTGAGTTTAAGTCTCGTGGTCCTCCTGTTCCTGTGTATTGGTTGCATCATACTAAAAAAATAAAATAAAATAAATAAGATTAATAGATAATAAACCAAAAGAAACTTAATAACAAAAGCTGATTAAATAATTACATAATTAAATAATCAGTAAAGAAATGAGAAAAGAAGTATCGAAAACGCGTCGAAAAATAAAATTCAAAATGGCGTAATCGTTAAACTAGGACTAAATTTTAAAAAATACAAGAAAAATGCTAACGCCGAAATAATATACGAATTAACTATATGCACTTTCGCCATTACGAGTTAATAATAACTATCGGCAGCGTATTAAAATTAAAATGCACTAAACAGATATCGACATTAGGCATTAGGCCTACACGTCCCACGGACAAAAGCACAAAATAAATATTACTAAAGCGAAGACAATTTAACTCACCGCGTGAAGAACCAAACACTAAAACCGTGCCCAACTTAACCCTCGTCGCGATGAATATCTAATGAGCAATTTTCCCGCTTGTTGTTGCTTCCGCTCATGTCTGATTTCTGCCATCTACCGTCCAAAACGAGAACACTACGAATCGAATTAATTAAAAATCGTCATCTGGTGATAAAAATGAACATTTATTTACCTTTTTCACGATTTCTCGCTTTATTCTTTCTAATTGGCACTACAATATTTACGAAAACTGCAAATAATAAAATACTTTAAAAATATAAATTTTCCACCATTTTAATTTTAATTTTAATTTACCTTACAGGATTCCCCATTTCATAATTTCCAAGTGACGAAGATTAAATTACGATAACGCGATGCCAATGCACCACTTTTTCGGGTCTCGCAATTCGTGTCCTTCTAAAATTTTAACAAAAAGAAAAGAAATTGGTTAGCTTATTCAAACCCGTTGTATCGTGTATTGTACTGTACACACCCGTATTTAAAATGCTGAGATTCCATCGAATGGAGCGAATACGAGAAATCATTAATGGCCAATAACCAATCGCCGAATCAAAGTGAAGGTCGCATCACTACTCACTAGGTTTCGTCCTAAATAAATGAATAAAAAGAAAAAAATTTCAATATTTAAGGTCAAAGTTAATTTTTCCTTATAAAAACCTATACGATAACCTCAGCACGATTGGAATAAGAGATCAACTCGATCCTATCAGCATAAATCAGTAAATCCAGGTATTTTGCCCGCAAAGGTCTCGATCACATCGATCGATGCCGTCTGCAGATTGTAGAACTTCCGGATTTGTTCTATTTCGGAACTAGGCGACTCCGCACTGGAATGGAAGCACATTCCCTGTATAAAATAAAGTAATAAATTAATTAAATAAATAAATTATATAATATTTTTAATTTTTATACTTTTTACATGTGACTAGATCAGGTGTAGTGTCGACATGAGCGCGAACCAAGTCACTCCCAGTGATGAGACTCACGGGTTTCGATGGTAATCGAAATCGACCGCGAGATTATCCGTACGAACAGCTAGTGAAAAATTTAAAACAAAAAAAAAAAAAAAAAATTTTGAAGCCGTCAATTCGAATTGTAAATCTTCATTTCGAATTTCATTTCTCAATCGCTCGATTTCCAAAATGTCGGCTGTTCTCGACGCATTCATCGAACTGAAATAAAAGCATTTAATTAATTTACAAATAAATAAATAAATTATACGTAAATTTCCATCAAAATCAGTTTTTTTACTCATAAGTTTGGAATCAAGTTTCACTTCAAGGTATTAAGTTGGGTAATTCTTGAGTAATCAAAGATGGGACAAATTTTTCAAAAATGCGTTTAGGCTAATATCTTGGAGCAGATATGAGTGAGCATCCAAAATGCTTAAAAGAGAAACTGGTTCTGCCCTCATATAATCATATTTCCTTATAGTTTTTCATCACAGCTGATGATTATAATTATTAACGACAATCCTTTAAGTGCTATGTTGAGAGCAATTGGGGCTTATTTCTAACCCCAACTGATCTGGAAATAACAGAACGAATCATCGCACACTTGAAAACGATTTTCTTTTCTGTTGCCACACAAAATGATAAACTCAGCTTGTAATTTCACATTGTCTAACTTTTACGATTTGTATTTCAAAGTAATAAACTCAACTTGAACAATAAAAAGTTTCAAGGTAGTTTGAGTCTTTAAACATTTTTAATAGTACCTGGGAATACTATTTAAAACTCATACCAATCTTTTATCACACAGTTTAAAAAACACATTACATAAACATTGAGCGATTTATAAAAGTCAAACTCTCGAGTGAAAACTCACCTCAGAATAAGCATTAGAACCATCTGCGTGTTACAACAAGCATAAAAATGCGTTCATTCACAGCACTTTTTCTCTTCACTGTTTTGCGTAAGTTTCAATAGGCCTTCCAAAATGTTTTCCATTTTATTTATTTATTTATTTATTTATTTTTTTTTAATTAAAAAATTAAATGAAAATTAATTTATGCAGTTTTAATTCATGCTGATGATGACACTGGGGATGAAATGTGCAACGCTCAGAGAATGTTTGATCCAATCTGTGGAGACGATGGCATTACTTATGACAATAATGATTTCTTGAAGTGCGCGAATTCAAAAAGAATTCAAGCGGGACAACGGGGTGAGTCTTGGATCATAATAATCATACGCGTATATAAAATTATGTAATTTTTCACTTCTAGAAATCGCAATCCAGTCTGACGGACCGTGTCCTTATCCTCAGGACCAATAATATCGAATCGAAACACATGAAACTAACATTTTTACGTTTATCTCAATGAGAATTGGAAACTAATTCGTGAAATAAATATGAAAAAGGACAACTTAAATCTTAAAAATTACAAAATGTCTCTTAATTTTACTTCTTATGGTTTTACTTTGTGGCGAAAAGCATAACTGTCTATTTTGTCTATATATAAATAAAACTTACGGTTTTGTGTTGAGTTTCTTGTTGTTGGGTCCGCGGGTGCCATTTTCATTTTCATTGTCATAACAAAACCGATGCATGAAACTTCCATACTGGTTAAACCGGGTACATTTCACGCGAACCTATAAGTTCAAATTTATTGTCAAAACTGAAAATACGGCCAGGGCTAACTCACATTACCAAAAAATTACTTTAATACTTGTTGCTGGACGATTCTTCTTCTCCGCAACCGATGTCCGCGCTCGACTGATAACAGCGACCTCAAGGGGAAAGTGAAGTAACTTCCAGAGTTAATTTTGTACAATTTTTTAAACTGACCATAAAAAACAAAATCAACCAATTTTTTAAGAAACATTATCCTCTATGTTTAAGAAAAACGAAAATACCTTGCGAGTTTAAAACTACTGTGCTCTGGTGTATAAAAGTTGCCGAGACTAACACGTGAGTGCTCTTCTCTCTTGTACTTCCGGTTTGAAAACAAAAGCTCTAACAGTAAACAAGCATCTTTTTAATGAAATTTTCTTAAATGTATTGGTTACAGACTAGATACACGAGGGCAACCCACGAAAATCAAAGCAACACAGTGACATGTGACAAAAACTTGAAAAATTACCAATGATAATCGTAGGTAAGAACACTCCTTTTGATTAAATATTCGCTTATTCTTATTTTTTTCGTTAGCTAATAAAAAAGATAAAAAACTAAATTCAAATTAAACTATACTTGTATTTTGAAAGTTAAATGGCATCACAAACACGCGGCTAGTACATTTGAAGCACCAGTTAAATATGGACACATAACCGATTAAAGATTAGATAAATAAATACAGTAAATTAATATAATATGTATATGTATATATATAATAAAAATAAAAATTACATACAATTGTCTAACAAGACAATAAGTGCATTTTTTTTTATGCTAATTAATTTTTTCAAAAATTTTCTAATCAATTATGCATGTTTAAGAAAATATCTTCAATTCAATTCCCTTAAAATATATCAATTGTAAACTTCTCAGTCACAACATTTCTGCGCATCCTCTGGCGACATAGCCGTCAACATCCTCCTCTGACTTTGTACCGAATGTACACTTCCCGGGGTCCTCGGAGTCGAAGGTGTTTGAGGTACCATCATCATCACTTTAGTAACAAAGTTCACAATGGCAAACGCTGGCTGCTCCGGCTCCAATTCAGCGAACAAATGGCACAAGTTATCATTCGGATCGGTGCGTTTTGAAGAAATAAAACCAAAAACGCGACTAAAATAAAGGTAAAATCATGTATTTTCATGTTTACTAAAACGTATATCAAATAAAACTTACTGAGTGCTAACTGCTTGTCCGGTTTCTTCGTGGTACTGAGTCCATCGACGATCTCCTGGTTCGAGACCACAATGGGAGATCGAGTTGACGGGATAATGACGTCGGAAAAATAACCTAAGTGGAGTTAAATAGTTACCAAACATTCTTGCACGAATGGATATTTATAAAATTTACTTTCTGGTGCTGTCAGTCATGGTGATTCCTTGCGAGGACACCTTAAAGTGGACAACGGTTGGTTTTGGCAAAGGTCTTTCTGCCAGCAGTTTGGCAGTCGCTTTGCGCACTGCTTCGGGTCCCGTCAACAGTTCGATATCGACAGAGTACAAGTAGAGGACGTTACACGCTAAAATTAGTATTATTATTTTTTGAAAATAAAAAATTGAGAAATTTTCAAATAATATTTGATTACCCGCTCCTTGCGAAAGGAGTTGTGCAGCGGAACTCGGTCCTGTGACATCACTCAGCAGCGAATCGAGCAAATCTAGAAAAAAAAAAAAAAAAAAAAAAAAAAAATAATGAAATAAATAAAATGCTCCAACTGACACAATTATTCATTTTTCGTACCAGCATCGGGCAATAAGAGTTTGCACGGCAAAGCCATCGGTGTAATCGAGTGCTGATAAACTAATGCTGACAAACTACCGAACACGGGCTCATTGCTGCAGCCTTTGAGACGAACACCTTGATGAGTCGGTTCAATGAGGAAATGACGAACAAGCTCGTTGCTCATGTCGCCTGGAATAAACATTGATCTTAAAATGAGATAAAATTCCCATTGTGAATAAGTAACGTTAAATACCCGATTTATTTTGAACATTGGGTGGAGGAATAGCAACTTTGAGCGCGAGTCCATAAGCACCGGGAAAAGAGTTACTATCACGTACGATGAATGATCCGGGTGGTTTGTCTTTAAGCAAATTGATAGCTGGATAGAAAAATATAAACAAATGTTAATGAAAATCCAAATAAATCGCCGTTATAATTCAATTCAATTTACCGTCTTCACGGCTGATGTTGGGCTTGTACCAATATTTCGATGTATCCTTTATGAAGGTAGGTGCGTGAGTAATAACTTCGTACGAATCTAAAAATATAATTTTCAAAAATTAAAATTAAAAATAAAAAAGGATTTTTTTTAAATTTAATTTTTTAAATATTAACAGTTACCGCTCATCGATGAAATGCTATTTCGCCTCGATTGGCCAAAATAAACGGACGGACTGCTTTGACCGGTTTGAGATTGCGGATGAGCATCGATGTGCGCTCCTATTCCCGTTCTTATCTGATAAATCGTTGCTGGTGATGGACTTCTGTCTTTGCTGTTATTAATAAAAAGCATTAATTTACATAAACAAACATTCCATATCGAATAATAAATCCAATCCTTGGCAAAAGTGAATAATAATAATATTATTTTAAGCAACTAAAATGCGGTAAATGGCAAATACCAACCTTGTGTTAGTAGAAGCTGAAGAGGAACTCGACGGCCATCTACGTAACGGGGGTCGAACACAAATACCACCACCAGGGACAGTGTAAGCACGACTGAGCAGTGCAAACAAAACATTAAAGGAAAAAAATATAAAATAAAGAAAGCTAAAATGAGTGCCACTAAATATCTAAGGGAAGATTAATTCCATTAAAGCATTGTATAGAAGCATTCGAATTCTGTCATCAAAGTTGACCGAAACAAAAGTCCTACCGTGAAGTGGTTGGACTTTTGGGTGGCAGCCCACTAGTCTGATGACTCGGTGACGGCGCTCTGTTGAAATAAGGAGTTCGTGGTTGAACTGGGAAACCGGGAGTTAATGGACGGTCTTCTTCTTTTCCCGACGACTCGTCTTGGCTCCAGTACGTGTTCGAATCGGTCATTGTAGAGTATTCCACAACCTAAATCAATTCAAATTATTATTATTATTACCCTTCTAATTAATGCATACAGTCGTACTTTGCGTTTCATCTTCGGAGATAAATGTCTGTGTATTTCTGTCTGCGGCTTAGGAGTCGATGTTACGAGTACGGGCGAATTAACAGCCTGAAGTGACATTTCGAGCTCGGTTAAACGTGTTGTGCCTGCAAAAATTATTAAATAAATGAATAAATTGATCTCACATTAAATATTACAATTACCAGGAGCTGGTGCGAGCTTGGGTGTCGCTGTTGTTAGTAATCCGGACGGTTTTTCGTGCGTGCGATCAGCGGGAGACGAAGTTGCGAGCGGCGGCGCTGATCGCAGCGCTTCGCCGTAGCTGTAGGCGTACGAGTGCTGATATGACGGACTTTGATCTGGATTTTTTCTAGCCTGTTCGATCGCCCTCTTCACCGTGACAAAAGGCCTTTCACGATCGTGAGACGTGTCCGAGCGTTGTCGCTGAACCGGACGGTATTGCGGTTGGGATTGAAGTTGGGCTTGAAGTTGGGCTTGCGGAGCTGCCGCCGGCCACGCGTTGTAACGGACGCGCACGTCTCGACTACTCGTTCTAGCAGGAATAAGCGGAGACGCCGGTGCACTGCGTCCCTGCACTCCGTTAGACAAAGGCGGTTTTTTAGTAGCAACATAAGGACTCGAGCTTTGCGACGTCGAATAACCGTTGTAGATATTAATGTGCAACGGGGTGGTCAATCCCCCTTTTCCGGGTGATGTTTCGCGAGAACTGAATGCTTCCAAAGATGCAAGTGTGTCACTCAGATAAGTTTCATCATCGAGCGAATCGGCCAAGGACGGTGGCATCAAATGATGGCGGGTCGTTTTAAATTCTTGAAGAAGTCTTTGTTCGCGGTGATGACGGTCGGCATGAATGCGCGCTTCTCTGCGGTCGCGCAATTTTTGCTGTTGACGATGCAACCAATTCTCGGGATCTCCAATTAACTCATCATCAGATCTGAAAAATAAACAAAATTCTAAAAAAAACAAAAAAAAACGCTCATTTGCATTTCAAATTACCCATATTTGGGTTCCGGTGTTGTGGGAGTTGGAGATACAACATATCGTTCCTCCCTTCGAGTTGTTGGGGGCGGTGACGTCACATACCGCTCCTCCCTTCGAGGAATTTGAGTAACTTTGAGCTGCGTCGAGGTTAAAGTGGCGGAAGTTGTTCCTGGCAGATTTTTCCTCTGAGCCGACGGACTCGAAGGCACTAAATAACTAAACGGTTTGCTGTCTTTCGATGCGTGGTACGGAGTATCGTCATCGTCGCTAAGATCGATCGTCGTCTTCTTGATTTGTTTGCGCACCAACTTCGGACTGATGAGCGCTGGCGGTTTGTCCGTTTCCGGGCCCGTGTATTTAGTGGTTACAGTGTAAGTTGCGTAAGTAGGTTTAATGTCGGGTAACGACCGAGTATCCAGCAACATTCCCGTTAGCACTTCGTCTAATTTGGACTGTTCGCTCGAATAAGATGGATGGGTGTGGATTTCGGCTTGAGTAACGGGTGATTGAGAGGAGGGTGTGCCATTCGTTATCAAAGGTGCGGCCGAAGAAATTCCTGAGTCCATACTGGTGGTGTGAATGTCCTCGTACAGATCTTCCATGTTACCATTCATCAATGGTCTGCGTTTAGCTACAGTTGCGTACAGGTTGCCGTCAACTGGACCTTGGTTGTGTTTACTTGAGAGACTTAAACTTAAATCCAAGTCTTCTAATGCTTTTTTAAATAAAAAAAATAAATAAAAATTTAGTTGGTTGTTTTTGATTGGTGGAATTTATGCTTACTCTCAGGATTGTCTTCGGGAACAGCATCAAAATTCTCATAAGAATCCCAGCGGACAACTGGATCTGTCGAAGATTCGATGGGGTGTGGCATCTCATATCCATTTCCTAAACGTACATAAAAATAATTAACACCAATTAGTTTTTAATACGTCAACGACCTATTTACTAGACCAACTACGACCTAGTTCATAATTGGGAGTAATTTATCTGCGGTTTAAATATTTTTATGAAGATAAAAGCATCACTTGCCTTGGAAATGTTCAGATCCAGATGAGAATTTAATTTCCACTCGACCATCTGCAGGAAATCTTTTATCTAGATTTAAAAAAAAAAATAAATAAATAAAAAAAAAAAAAAAAAAATAGGAAATTTAGATTTTATTTTTAAAAAAAAAATGAAAATAATAATAACCTTGACTCGCATCATCAAGTTCTTCTTTAGCTAATGTGAGCACATGATCCGAAATGGCACATGTATGAAATTGGCAACGAAAAATGACTTCGCGGGTCGTTGAACGCGCTTTGTGATAACATTTGAGCATAATGTCACCTCGGAGTTGCAAGGGAACTTCTAAAGGGATGAATACCCGACCCATGTTGCTTGTAATGTTGCTTTGTAATTAAAAAAATATGTGAAATAATAATCGTAAGCGGTAACAAAAGAAATTATAAATTCACTTACTAAATGCCAGTTGAGTACATTTGATTCATCCCCTGGTAAACCTTTAAAAATGCTTTGCACCCTAAAAAATAAAAATTTTTTTTTTTAGTAGTCGTAAAGTGGAAAGCTAAAAACATTTTTTTTTTTTATTTTTATAAAAATTGGAAGTGCTGCTATCTCTAAACACTTAAACACCAATTTAAGAATTTTTCACTCAACGAGTTTATTCTCCGGCCAAGTGGTTATTCCCCCCCCCCCCCCCCCCCGTACGCTCTTTATTTGCAAAAAGTAGCTGCATTTGGTATGGAAATTAAGTTGGCGATGTCGGAAATGAGTTATCTCGCCATTTTCTCCTGAGAAAATTTCGTCTTTTGGATGTCTCCACATGACAACTTAATTGCATACAAATGGAAACTTTTTAATGACTAATTTTGAGAAAAACTCCACGGTACGAGTTGAATTGGGCCAGAAAATGACGCTGGCCATGATAGAAATGCAAGTAAAATTTAATTTATTTCCGTCTTTTAAAAACAACATTTCATCCCATTAATTTCAACGACGCATTCAAAATTATCAATTTTTTTTTCTTCTTCTAAGTATTTTGTTTCCTCTTCCGCTGATTTCAATTTTCCCATTAATAAAAATTCGAGTTACAGGAAATTATTAAAAATAGAACACCATTTGATAAAACAATATCAGAAAATTTACCAAAAATATTTATATTTATAAATTCCCTTTTTTTAAAAAAAAAAAAAAAAAAAAAAAAAAAAAATTTAATGAACAAAGTGTTCTTTGATTTCTTCCTCCAAAAACTCGAATCATAAACATTTCAAAAGATAATCGCAAAAAGATAGAACAAGTGGACGATAACAAGCAAGAATGTTCACACAAAACTAAAAAAACAAAAAACAAAAAAAAATAAAATAAATTTCTATCTCACCCCCTTTTCCATCGTAATTTGGCACGCCTGTAATAACAACGTGATGCAGATAAAGTGGACTGCTGTTTATTCGAATGGCTCCAGACAAAAGACCCGAAAAATACTTGATGTACCTTTTCGAAATAAATTATAAAAAAAATAATAATAAAAAAATCATTAGAAAATATTCGATCTACCTCTTTTGAGAAGGCTGGCTCAGATTTCCAATCTTGTCATCGTAGTAACGCTTCATCGCAAACCTATCTAGAGCTTGATCAGTGCTGCAAAGTATTAAATTTCTTGATTAAATTGCTGATAACATTGATGACTTATTTATTATACCTTGCACATATGCTGCTGTAATGACGATATGCTTCGGTAACGATCCCAACACGTTCTTTCCCACCCTAAAAAAAACAATTCACAATATTTAAAAAATATAAAATTAATTTTATTAAAAAGTCTACTTTTGAATGTAAAACGACAATATGCTGCGGATCTGAATTGAGCCAGGAATCCATGGACTTGCAAATGCTGCAAATTCTTTCAAGAGGTGGGGCAAGTCGATCGGGCCAACCGAAGTCCATAACATTCTTATTCAATCGTGTAAGGTCATAGCGTCGTTCAGATAAATTGAAAACCTAAAAAAAAAAATTTTAAAAATACATTTTTGATTTAAGTATCAATTTCAGTGGTAAATTACCATATATTTATCTCCATGCTTGATATTCAGCATTTGTGTCACTTCTCGTAAGTTTTCGCGGTAGATTTTCTCATTTCCAACCAAAGGAAAGGTCATAACTGAATTGAAAACAATGAATTTGTGTTACCCCATGTTGAATAATTAGCTTACCAATGACCCGTTCCGTTATATAAATTATATCCATTTCTAAAATGTCACCAGCACTCCGGTCCCTGGCAAAACAAAATGAATTAATGAATAAATTAATGTTTATAAATGGAATACTCACGGAACTCGGTATGTTGTGTGATATGTAAAGTGTTTCGAAAAAGGTAAACTGTGCTGCAATGTAAAATACTTCATATTTACTAAACATCTTTCACAGAACAACATTTTCTTAAGACTTCCTTCAAACTGATCTTTCAAGTTGTGTGTTTCACTTTCACAGGAAGAAGTTTTTACTTTTTTTAAGGTTTTCAAATGCCATTTTCATAATATCAAATGATGAACATTAAAAAAAAATAATTTTTTTTGAGTTCTGATTATGATAAAACAATATATTTAATGTAAATTAAATCGCAATTATTATTTGTTTATTTTTTATTTTTTTAGTGCGACTTGGATTTTCAAGATTCAAATAGCCAAAAAAAATGAAAGATAGTATTTCAAGAGCCCTTTTACTATCCCGAAAAGGTCAAGGTTAGTAATAAAAAGTGAATTACAATTCTTTTTTTTTACTTCTTTAAACTTTTAAACTTCAAGTCATCAAATAACGTGAATATTTTTATAAAATATAACTTACAGATTTCGGCAAAGTTCCTACAACTTGGTGCGAAGATGGCAGATAAAAAGGAGAATGAAGAGATTGCTGTGTTTTTACACCATCATAATTTTTCTAAAAAAAAAAAAATAAATAAATAAAAAAAAAATAATTAAATTTAAAACAGATAACTTTAAGAAAAATTAAAATTCTTGTCATTTTTGAAATTCCGATTCATTTCTGATCGTTTTGATCACTACCGACCTCGATAAACAATGCTGTATGCCATAATGTAAACGCAAGACGATGAAAAATTGACGATAAAAAATATTTTTCATCATCCGACCAATAATTCCCCCTTTTCAGGTCATAGGAACGCAGGAATTCCATGTTTACAAACAAATTTCAATCGATATAAATAGATCCTTTCATCCTAATTACTCATAGTTAAAGATTAAAACCGGATGAATTCAAATTGGCTAAAGATGCAGCATCCAGAGTGCAAGTGCAGATGTATTTTACCAGGAATGATTACTTGCCAACCTGAGATCCGACTATTGGGTCAGGTAAAAATCCATTTATTATTCAAGATTCGAGCCACAGGTGTGCGCAAAGTGTTTAATTGCAAACAATGTGTCGTTAATGACATTAAACATGTTTTTTTTTTTTTTTATATATAGATGAAATTTTTGTTTATTCAATGGGAAATAAAACCCCGCGCCTTTATTTATTTATTTGTCCAAGTTACAGAAATAGTTCTGGTGTTTGTGAGGTACTAAATAAGGAATGTTCAAACAAAAAAATTTATTCATCGTTTTACGATGTTTTATGAAGGAAAAAAAATTATTTTTGATAAATCTAAATGTTTTACTTACTGTTTTCTGGTAGTATGAATTGTCGCATAGTAAAGCCACCTGAAAGGTCAAAAAAGTTAACCATTAATTTCACATTTGGACCACTTTAACTTCACTTTATGGGAAATTTAGTGTTAAGTCGAATGTGATAAGTGGTAACTATATTAAAAAATTCCTCTTAGTTTTTATTTTTTCATTATCTTATCTATTTATATGGTGCAAAAAAAATTATTTACTTGTTAGAATTAAAAAAAAATATAAAATAAATTATTAAAAAAAATATCGAAATATCATTTCAGACATTCCATTCAGGATATTTCCGATTTCAAAAACCAAACCAGATGTTTTAATCTACGAAAATTTAAAAAAAAAAAAAAAAAAAAAAAAATAATATATAAAAAAAGTGGTTGTGGAAGTTGAGTGACAGTTTGGCGTTGCTTTGTATTCAATATTTTTAAAGGCATTAAACTAGATCTTTGACTATATTTAGATAAGAGTGTAATTCAATTTCACGAACCCGCTGAGTAACTGCTCGAAATAAACTAAAACTAAGCCGGGGTACTCATCAAAATCCCCGTTTTTCATCATAAAATCCAACCCATTATCCAATCGAAACATCAAATTTTGAATAAGGAAAAAAAAATTTAAAATAAAATTCTCGGAAAATTTTATTTTCTTATTGACATTGCATAACATTCATTACCGTCCAATGGGACGCTTAATGAGTCAATTTTATACAAACTACACTAATTATTAGCCTGGAAAGAGGAAATAAGTGGAAAAAATTGCAACCTACCAACAGACAGGTGTGAATTTAAAGTTAAATGCGATGCGAGTTGTTCCAGTACTGTGTAAAGCAGGTTAGAAAATGAGTTCTGTTGGTGTGTTGCAGGGCTAACATGAAACTATTTATAAATAGACCCACGTGAAGAACTTTATAAGGAGTCGAAAGAACTTCAAAAGATCTGTACAAATTGGCAAAATTCCATCTCGAGTATATCATCATAATCCCAAACATAGTACAAACATACAGTTGTATCAAAACCCGAAAAATATTTTTTTTTTTAAATTAAAAAAAAAAAAAATTTAAAGTTGAAATCTCCATCATGGAAATAAATTCCAGTCTTGCAACACCTCAAGTGATGCGGCAAAGGAGCTATGAATGAAAACGTACCACAAGTTGGTGACTAAAAATAAAAATTTTTTTTAAAAAAAAAAAAGTCAAAATAGTGAAACTTAAGACTTGTAAGCTCGCTTGTAAGACATTTCCTTACATTTTCTGACCTTATTTTGTAATAGAATTTATTTATTCGATTTTTTTTGTCTGTTTTGGTTATGCAGCTTCTTTGTTATCAACATATGGTTATTAACTAGTCAATTTTTATTTAAAGAATTGCATAACATGTTGAGAATTTGCTCCCCACTTGACCTAATCCTTTCTGCCCAACAAATCATTCTGCTATTTCCAGACAATCAATAGTGGGCAGTACGAATCAGCCATCTTCAACCTAAATCTTAATTTTGAAAATTCTTGCCACTTACCCTCGGTTGGCATTCAGGATGACAAATATACTTGCAAACTGTAAAGAAAAATTTAGAATTTTTCAAGTTTTAAATTTGAATATTAATTTTTAAAGTTGTGGATAAAAAAAAAATGTGAAAAAGTTGAATTTTTTTGGTGGCAAATGGATGTTTTTGGCTCTTTAAGGTGTAATGTGATGTGACAAAATAGGAATTATTCTAAGGACATGTCGAGAACAATACTTTAGAGACACAGGTGCGCGCAACACCTTAAGAAATGACCTGGAAATGGGCGTGGTAAAGTCAGGTTTGAGACTCCACAGTTGCATAGTAATGAGAATTCAAAGTTCTTTCACACTTGAGCCATAATTTTTGCAGGATAAAATAAATTATTTAATAAAAAAAAAAAAAAAAAAAAAAAAAATAATATTATATAAAATTGCTTCTCTAACTTTTTAATTATTCACAATTTCAAACATTTTTTTTTGAATAAAATTTTAAATTTTGTTTTGTTTCCGTAGAAATATTTTCTCATTACCTTATAATTTATGCAGACAATTTCAATTTCTATTAAATTTAACAGATTTTATAACGTGTGTCTAGGGTGGAGTTAAGGACCCAAGGCCAAGTTAAACTTGAAAAAGGGAGGAAAAAAACAACTGATTCATTATCAGAGCCACACCCAAAATGGAAAGATTGGATAACCCCAAGTTAAAAAAAAAAAAAAAAAAAAAAAAAAATAGAAAAAAATAAATAATATACAACAAAAAAAGTTTAAAAGCATTTTTGTCTTTTTTTTTTTTTCTTGGGGTAAACTAAAAAAAAAAAAGTATTTTTTTAAAAAAACCTCTTACTTCGACAACTGCTTCCAAGCTGGGTAATTGGCTGTTGACAATATTGGCAAGTTACTTGTTTATGGACAAGTTTGGAGCGAAAGGAATGTGTGTGAGAATCAAAACCCTGAGGCTGAAAAAAAAGAAAAAAGAAAAAAAAAAACAGTAAATAAGAAATAAATTTAATAAATTCAAAAAAAGAAAGATTTCTTAGAATTCTCTCATTTCATCACTTTCAAATTCTCAAGGAGAACTTGAAAGATACATAAAACCGTTGCTGCGTTCTAATTACTTTCACATTGAGTTATGCACTTTTTCAAAACCGCAAAATTGGTAAAAAGTGGGTAAAAACCGATGCATAATATTAATCCAACCTTGGAATAGATTAAAAAAACATCTCAAAAACCTGGTTTACCTTGATCTAAAGAGAGGGTACCTTTTTCAAATTCGAAGCACACTAAAAGTTCCAGTTGCAACTGAGCGAAAATCTTTTCCAACCTGGTTTTACTTCAATAAGCAAATAAAATGGCCGATAACCCAATGACCCATTTTAATTTTTACACAAACAAATACCAACGAAAAGGTCACTCCAGACGTGATTCGAATGACAACAAAAATTAGTCAAATTAAAGCTTATCGCGCTTTAGTTCCCATAGGCCTAACCAAGTAGAAAAAAAACAAAAAAAAAATCACAAAATCATAACAATAATAATCATTGTTACAATTATTGTTGCATAACTGCAGTAATTTTTAAGATGATCTTAAAAAACGTTTTCAACTTGAATAAAAATATGAACTCAAAAGTTGATATTAACTTTGTTTTTACCTTTGTGCATGAGGGCAACTTCATTTTGAAATTATGTAGTTGGAAGGCCAAAAGAGCAAATTATCTTCCGTGGGGTCTGATGCTAAGCTAAGGGAGTTAGGAGCTGGTGGATGTGTTCCAGTCTGAGTCTCGAGCAATAAAATGGAATGAAAAATTTAAAGAAATTTCGAGTCAACCTTCACCCATCCAAAAAAGGCCAAGAAATCAACTGACAACCGCCTACAAGACACAACTAAATCGCCCTCGAGCTAAGGTGCCATCTTTTCTAAGCAGCTTATGTAATATATTCTACAAAGACCAACTAAAGTGATCGCAATTTGCATAATTTTCCGGTTTTGGAAGGACCAAAACCTCGTAAAAATTAGAAGGACAAAAAAATATAATCACGATAGAAATAAATATATAGAAATAATTTGTATATTTATTTATACAACCAGAAGCGTCGTTACAGCTATCTATATACAAGTGTAGCTATTGTGTAACTCATTAGCAATAATTCCCTTAATCATAGTCCAAAGTATCAACAACAAATCGATTAGCAAAACAAAAAAGATTTGTTATTCAAGAGATTAAATTGATAGAAGCCACTAAAGAATGGATGGATTCTGGGAAGGCTCAACTTGACCTCAGGGCAGACATAACAACACGTGACGAAGGCGTAAAATTACTGTGGGAGGCAAATATGGTTAAGAAATGCAGACCGAAGTGCAACAGGAAGACAAACCCCAATATCTCGCTTCAAAACTGCCTTATATTGATGAATAACGATTAACGGACGGATTAAATAAAAATTTGAATTTCAAACACAAAATATAAAGAGTTATCTTCAAATTTAATATAAAAAAAATTACGAACTAGAAATTTAAACCAATGATGTCTGGTAGTAGTCAAAAGCGAACTCGAAATTTTTCAAGCGGTTATTCAAACAGACGGGAATTTATGAGGCATAACGCGTGCCAGATGAACACAAATTGATAACTAGGCATCAATTCCAGTCTAAAATTAAACACATTAATTTAGTTCATTATTATTATTGTATAAATTTAATTTTTTTTTTTTTTTTTTTTTTTTTTTTTTTTATTTTTTTT
>JH431646.1:259726-278971 GCA_000239455.1 Strigamia maritima | reverse complement strand
AAAAAAAAAAAAANACTTTTTNTTTAACCCATTTTTCCCCTTCATTTTTTATTCACTCTATTACATTAAAGCTCGCAGTAAAAAGAAGTTGAATGCAGACATGAAATTCCTACAGTTGGTCTCATCCGTCAAGCGTTGACACTTGCCCATTCACTATCCCCTCGCTTCCTCCCTCCATCCCACAGTAGGGGGATTAATCTGTACAAACCCCTACAACCTCTATAGCCAACAAGAGCCGCTCCATAAGCTCCAATAAGAACCTCTACAGATGCACAAACAAAACTTCCTAAATTCCAACCAAACAAAAAAAAAAAAATAATAAAAAAAAAAATAAATAAATAAATAAATAAAAAAAAACTCTTTTATATTTACCTTTATAAATCATTAATTCCCCAAATCCTTTCCTCTCTTTATCCTGTCACTTTGACAAATTTATCCATTTTCTTAATAAACCCATTCACATTGAACAATCAATTAAATTAAGTGAAAAGTTTCCAAGGTTAACGAAATGAAGAGATAATTACAAGAGACGGAAAAGTTTCCTGACACCACGTCTTTATCTGATTTCAAACTAATTTCCGATTATAACCTTTCAAACTCCTTAAGAAATATATAATTGCGAATTGCGATCTCGTTTCAAGCGTATAATGCATTGAACATTAGAAATGATGACGAGGGAGCGGCTTACACACGTGTTGCCTTTATTCTCTCGTCCTGCTACACCCATCAACAACAAAAAAAAATACCCGAACCCCCGACTTCCTCAGGGTTTTTCTACTTCTAAGACTCTCTTTCAAATTGGGGTGGTCTTATGGAATCACTCGTCTCACTTATCTCACGCTACAATCCAAAAGACTGTAATACGTTTCTACAAGTGTCAAAATCTATTATTGATGTCGATTCCGTGGGGAAATCATCAATAAATGTTATCATGCTTTTAGGTCTAATCAGATTTAATAATATTTTTGTTGATTACATGTTTGTGTACATTATATGTTCATTTGACTGTGAAATAGAAGAAATTACATGTGTTTTTCTGTTTGTCACAGTCAGTTTGGCAAGAATTCAATTTTTTTCATGGATTGGTGGCTTCTAATATCCAAATGCATTATTTAACTTGATTTATTTACAGTTGTACCAAGAATACG
The DNA here is from genome assembly GCA_000239455.1 of Strigamia maritima. Lineage (NCBI taxonomy): Eukaryota > Metazoa > Arthropoda > Chilopoda > Geophilomorpha > Linotaeniidae > Strigamia > Strigamia maritima. The sequence goes on along the minus strand of JH431646.1, from coordinate 277,823 downwards.
CGGCGTTGAATATTGGCAATTCCAATGAGTCGAGTGAATTTCGCGTGAAAAATTCATAACGTACAATTAAATTTGCTATCATCTTAAACGGGAAGATAAATATAAAGAGAGAAAAAGTGTAAAGTTGTTAAAATATGGCTTTTTTAACCCCTAAGAGTATAATGTAGCCTGCATGAAAATAAAAAATGCAATAAATCAGTCGTGATTCACACCTTGCAGGTGTGTTGGAAGGTTGGAAGAAGAAGAACGTGAAATATTATCGCAGGGAAAAGTGAATTTTAACGGGGTAGAGAGTCACGAATTAAAATTTTTAAAAAAAATTTGAATTTTTTTGTTTTTCAAATTAACCCATTAGCAGTAAATGGATGCAACATAAAAACTGCACAAAATTCCTCATAAATAAACTGTTATTTTTTTTTTTTTTTATTTAAAAAAAAAAAACAACTCCTTTTTTGAGGCTACTTTTTTTTGTAAATTTACGAGCGGACACCTTCCTCATTCTTATGTGGGTCCCTGCTGACCTTGTGCAGGTAAAGAATCCTACTCAGGTAGAAATCAAATTGAAAAACATAAAAAAATAAAAGTAATTTTTTGGATCGTGGCCAGAAAAAAATCTTTTTCTGATGATGATCTCAACGAAATAATGTAAAAACAAAAAAAAACAAAAAAAAAATACAAAAATTGTCAAAACAGTTCAAACTAATTTTTAAAAAAAATTCCAAAAAAAAATCAAATTTAACAAATTCACTTACAAAAACCAAATAAATTTGCATAATAATGTTAATTCATATTCGCCCGAACCTTAAACCCACATTTAAGTCCCGCCAAAACATTCTTACCTGCAATAACAGATGTAAAGGCCCGCTTATTTTGGGTCTGGGTTCCTCTTGACAAACACACAAGCCGCACAGAGCCATATTCAGTCCCTGCGTGCAAAGTGAATAAAAGTTGCGGTTTTATATCCACATAATAACCGAAAAATATTGTCTGACATTGAACAGAAACTTGTGCGCGAGAAAATGAAATGCGGCGAGGGAAGCCTAACTCAACTCAACTCACTCACTAACTCTGGTGGCCTTTCGAGGGTCATTTACTGTAGGGTTTTGTCGATTCCTCATTCGGGGGTGGAGTGAAGAGTGAAGAATTGGGGAATCCTAGAGAAAAGAATACGAGAAAATCATTAAATATCCTTTTGATGATGAAACCAAATGAAACAATAAATCAAATAAAAGAAAAAATATCAATAAAAATAAACAAATAATTGCCAAAGTTCGATTTTTTACCTTTTTATGCGTTTTCATTCATTAAAATTCATTATTTTCCTAGTTATTGTGTTAAATGAAGCGAATTATTGCACAGCCAGTAAATCAATTTCATTTCTATGCTATAGTTACATCAGACCGACATTAAAACTCGACAAATTCTTCAGTTTGTACAAAAAACTCGGCAAACAATATTATTCCCATTTATATTTATATTTATATATATAGAGAATAGAAAAACATTTTTTTTTAAAATGCGTGATAAAATTTTATATATTAAATGCAAATTACCAGATAATAATTTTTTTTATAGCCATTATAGCATTATAACATTTCTCTTTTTTTTTTTAAATATTTATTTTATACATTTGTTACCTAAGAGATTAAAATCATTTCACTTTTTTCAAACTGCAAAATAAGTGAAAAATGAAATCTAATAACAGCATTTGACTTTTTTTAACTAGAAGTAATTAATTATGTAACATTCAAATAATTTATTATTTATCAATATATTCCCTCCTTTAGTAAACACGATTTTGCTTCTTTTTTTCTTCTTTTTTTTAAATTACACAGCAACAATAGCAATTTGTTATTAGAATATATCATATTAGAATAGTTTTTGATATATTATATTCAATTTTCCTAATTTTATTTTCCTTTCAGGATGACAATGAGCAATGATTTGAGAATGATGATGCATGATGATATTTATGATTACAAATTAACAATGCGAAATAGGGCCCAGGTCCTTCCGACGGACATCTCGACTCGACATTTGATATCAATTGAGCAAAGTATGTAGGTCCAATTTGCAATTAGTGCGTTAGTGATTAATTTTATGCTCTTATATTTACAGTATATAATAATATATATGCATTTTTTGGTGCAGTTTATTGTTATTTTTCATTTATTACTAGTCTTTGACACTTTTTACCTTTGGCACATAGTCGAAATGTCCGAAAAATTCTTCAAATTAAATAATAACTCAGCAAGATTAACGTGATCCTCGTTAGGTGGAATTTTTGCAGAGCTGGAAAAGAGCATTTTCGGTTTAAACTTTCTTTCAAAAATAAAAATAATAATAAATAAAATAAAATAAAATAAACAAAAACAAAAACCTAAATGTAAATAAAATAGTAAAATCAAAATTATTCTTAATTTTTATAAAAAAAAATAAAAAATAAAAAATAAAAATAAAATTTACCTGAGTAAACTCGAAAATAAAAAAATTAAAAAACTGTTGAAAATAAAATCTAAATAAACAAAATAAATTTTTAATAGTTATTTATATAAATATATAATTTAAGAGTTAAACAAACCAAATGATAAATGAAAATAAGCCGAAATTTGCAAATACTATTTCTCCTCTCAACCGCTCAACCGCTCTTCCGCCCCGCAAAGCCAACGAAGTCCACGACTAATCTTGTTTGGATCTTGGCCCTAAAAGAGTAAAAAAGACACGCGAGTTCGTCGCGGTTCTTGTTTGTTGGCCCCTCGTCGGGCCATTCCAAACTGTCATATGCTCCCGTCCGACGACGTGCCGCCGCCCTTTATCGGGGAGCCGGACGCACCGTCGGATAAGCCTTGTCCTCCTTCTTCGCCTTCGCTTCTGTACGGCGACATGGCTCGAGATCGAGCAGCTGCGCCGCGGAAGTCCAAATTGTACTGCAAAAACAAACCAAAAACACTTTAGTTCAAGTAAATAATAAAAACACAAACAAATAATAAACTAATCGAAGTATGTTGGACTCATTTGGAGCTACAAAAACGTTATTTTATCATTAAAAATTCCTTTTTTTTAAAATAATTTTTATTTTTTCAGCTCCTAAAAATCAACAAAAATTATTTCTCTACACTTTACAAACAATTACACTTGCAAACATCCCATTCGCAAACACGTACTCCGATGCAAAACAAAAAATGAAACTTAAAATGTGTGATAACATGCGTACTTTTGTGCAAGTGAATTCGGTGAGTTATGTATATAGTACTATCAGTGCATACTGCACACAAACGACACGATTGCAGGTGCCAAATAACAACAAACTAACTCAAAAAATAATTTCACTTTAAATTAAACAAGATTTAAATTATTTGTTACGAAATTGTTTTTTTTTTTTTTTTTTTTTTAAATTAAAATTAAAAACAAAAACCTACTACTGGTAACAAACCAAAACAAAAAATATGAAAACCAAAAAAAATTGTCCAACAGACAATAGTTGTATTCCTAATTACAACTTACGATGTCTGAATTCTTGTCTTCAGGAAGGAATATATTAAACTAGAAAAACAGGATGGAAGAGAGAAAAAGAGAGAAAAATGTGAAGACAAGGAATAATAGTGAGATAGACATGGCGTAGGACCAAAGGACATCAGTAATTGAGTTTATTTATTATTTATTTACATATATAAAAAAAAATTTATCTCATTTTAATTTATCAGTAATTTTTAAAATTATATTATAAAAGTGTGTCAATTAATTTAATGAGATGAGTGATTGATGTTTAATTTAGCTCACACTAAATTGCTTTCACAAATCAAAGTAGAAAAAGTGATTTCAAATTGTTAAATGTTTAAATGGACGGAATTGCACTGAAACCTACCTTTGTAGCGCACACGAAACATGTCGTGACAACCTTAGAGATGACATTCATGAGATTTTTCGTCTCCTGAATGACATTATCAACCTAAAAGCGAACAAAAATTAATTTTTTTTAATTTTTATCAATGAAAAAACTTTTAAATAACCTTCGTAAAGGTTGCGGCCTTGCCCACGGTCGGGTTCTTAACGGTGAATTGCAATTGCTGGACATACGTAGGTACTTTGTCCAGATACTCCAAAAGTTCCTTTTTCTGAGCACCGCCAGGAACCTAAACAACAAAAAAAAAAATTAATTTAATACCGAAAAGTTAGTTAAACGACGAATTGAAATACCTGATATGAAAAATGTCGCACGACTTTGTACAGTTTATTCGCCTCTTCGGCGAAGAATTCCGCTTGAGTAAAAAGGTCCTGAGTAGTTTTAAGAGCGCCTTCCCCACGCGTGAACTGATACATAGAGAAAGCCATTGATGACATGCTTTTGGCACGTTTCACGATGTCGTTTTCCGATTCTTCCCACTTTTCCGTCTCGGCATCCATTTCGGATGTGAGCATTTTCATCTCCAGTCCGAGCTTAGCAATTTTCGCTTGCTCTTCGTCGTCTAGCTTAGTCGGTTTGAGCGGTTTACTCGTCGTTCCGTGTTTCTACAACAGCAAAATGATTAAATAAACAATTCATCAATTTGAATTTCGAATTCAACTCACCCCCGGCCTGGGAAGCGACATGTAAACCTGCTTCTCGGGCATCTTGGTACTACACAGCTCACCAATTTCGCGTGTCACCGATACCAAATCCACTAAGAGCGACCGCCAAACGTCAATAAACACGTCCAAATTTTCTTTGGCAATTTTACTCGTCGGATAAAGGCAAAACGTTTGTGCAGCGCACAGAACCTTAACACAAACCAATCTCAACTGTCAAATTTAAAACTCATTTATCACAGTTACCTGTGGCCCAAATATTCGGATGTTAGATTCGCATTGTTTCGAGGTTACTTGAAGCGATTCGGTGTTTGCAATATGCCGAAGCAGTTTACACACCTAAAAAAATAAAAAAAAAAAAAAAAAAAATTAGAATTTAATATTTAATTAATGGGCGAATCGAACCTCTTGAACGTGTTCCACATTTTCGAGGAACCGTTCGGCGTACTCCTCCATCCGCTCGCTATCCGTGGACATGGCGGCATTTCTCAGCGCACTCAGCATGTCCAAATCGTCCATTTTGCCAAGTTCATTTCCCTGATCCAAAGCAGTATCTTGCAACTAAATCACATTCCGACAAACTACGAGCATTATACATACAACTTATCACAATTCAATTCTTATTAGCACCTGCTGTTTCAACTCTTTCGATGCCTTTAGCGTTTTTATTATCGCAGTCTCGAGTTCATCGCTCGGCGAAATCGAATCGTTGTGATCCTTAAAAACAAAATTAAACTTAAAAAAATGTTGTTTTTTTATTATTATTATTAAAAACAATTTACCATACTGACGCCAATTCGCAGTAACTGATTCAATTCCAATTTGCAACGATCGCAAAGCAACAGCATGCTTTCGCGATGTTCGTGGCTCGTGTAGGCCGAATCGGTAAAATCTTGAGTTCGCTCGATGATTGCGTCTAAGGCACTGATGAGCTTTTCTCGATAGTTGGGTCCTACTAACGTCATCCTGGTCATCTCGACGATATCCTCGTATTTCTTGATGGCTTTATGGACGGTGTGGTTGTTGTCCCAATCGGTATATCTAGGCTGTGTTGCGGTTATGCCGTGTCCGTTGTGCCAGGGCTCGATCGCAGCCAAGTTATCCATGACCCCGTCTTTCATGACGAAGTGAATTAAATCCATCGCGCGTCTCATTTGACAGAAAACCGTGTCCCTGTTCTCACGAGCCGTCTGACACTCCGGATGACGAAGACAGGTCTGTGTGGAGATGGAGATAAAATTGATAATGTGTCGCTAGGCGCCATAAAATAAATCGGAGGAATTACTTTTGACGATGTCAATAACATCATGGTTGAACGCTCCAACACCTGGCGCGCGGCAGACATTTGCGCCCGTCGTTTCTCGTCCTTAAGATCCTAATAATTGCAACATCCTATTAGAAATTCAATCCACGCGCAAATTAAATTCATCTACCGACATTTTGTCGATCGCCGGTGATGTGAGCTAATTCCACCATTTCGCTCCCGAATTGACTAAACGCCTTGACGAATTCCGTGAAATTCGTCACATTTTCCAATCGATTAAGACTGACGGAAACCTAATTAATTCATTTAAAAAAAATATATATATATATATTAAAAAAAAAAAAAAATTAATTAAGAATGATTGATGCGTGTCATTTACCCTGTCTTTGGCTGATAGCAGCTGCATGACCACGACCGTGTCGGCCAAAAGAAGCACGCGCGTGACCGAAGAGAGGAGAACACGGGCGGCACGCACCATGCCGTTTTTATCGGCGCATTTGCGGGTTTCAAGTTGATCGTCGTACTGAATTTCACATAACTTCTCGATAGCCGAACCTGCAATTTCAATTTTTTTTTAAATTATAAAATAAATCTCATAGAAGGATATTTTTGAGTTATAAAACAGAAATTTTATTAATAGAACAAATTATGATGAAGATTTTACCTGCTGCGCGGGCTTCTTTGCAGGCTTCGTACATTTCCATTTTAATTTCAGGGTTGTCGTCAGCGATCGCTTCGCCGACAGTGACAAAGCGCTCGACGGCCAAGTTCACTGCCTGCCCCACACGTACTATCGCCCGCAAAGTCTTCTCCGATTTCAGGGCCTTCTCCTTGTGGTTGACTAAGGTCGTAATCTGAACAACAAAATCGATACAATTCGTGTAGAATTTAATTTATTCAAATTCCCAGTTCGGGGACCTTTAAATAACATTAACTTATCAAATTTCATTTCAAATCTTTAAAAAAAAAAAAAAAGATGGCTTGCAAACAAAATTAATCGTAGTAATTTTGTCAGATAGCTCTTTAATATCAATTTAATCAATTTAATCCAATTATCTCAGCATGTCGATATTCGGTGATAATAAATTATGAAGTCAAATCGATTCCCAGCATATGATATAAGTGAAATAGGCCGAACACACTGAGATTTATCTTCTCTGCTGTCAATCACAGCATTTTGCGATATTATATATTCAACCAGACTGAAGGAAACCATCCGTAAGTGAGGTTTCCAACCGAGCAATAATCTTACAATACTTTTAGATTTATTCAGAAAATTTGAATAATTTATACTGCAGTAATTGGTCGTTAAACACGACGCCATCTTTAAAATCAGGAAGCCAAAAAAAGACACAATCACACTTTATTTTTTTTTCTTAGCACAAATCGTAAACATCTACAATCTTATCAGTTAATGTCTAAATTTATGCCTGACCGGTCTAATTTATTCCTATTAATTTCGGTTAACTTGGGGCGCAGTATCACAGCTGATGATATCACAAACGTGTAATTATTGCTATAGTTGAAAACTTAACCCAACACCCCGCCAATAGTGTTTCCACGAGTTGATCCACTCGATTTAACACAATAATGAAATCAAAATTACAATTATAAATAATAAAATAATAGAATTTTAAAATTAAAAAACCAAAAATAACATAATTATCGATTTCATACAAGTAAAATTAAATCATATACTGATCACTGCCAACTTTTTAATTATTTTTTATTATTCAAAAAACAAGGTCAAGAAAAAGAAAAAAAAAAAACCCGAAAAGTCAGCTTTAAAACTCGGCTTAAAAATCAATTTCTCTTCTTATTTCTAGCTGCTTGTATCTTACAGGTGGGGTTGGCCTTGCAACACAGTTTCTAATCAACTATAAGCATAAATCGAGCTAAATGTGATGGTAAATTTGAAAAATTCAAATCCTAAAATTGAATTTTCCCAAATTTCCCATCATCAACAGTTCAACACTAGGTGCAATTCCCCAATAAATAAATCAAACTGGCTTCCATTAATCATTGGCGCACCGCAGGATAATAATCGAAATGTCAAATCAAAAGAGATAGAATAAAAATCATTGCTAATTAAAGAAGATAAAATTATTTATCAGATTCAAGTGAAAAATATTAAAAGTTAAATATTGATTTTTCTAAAAATAAAAGACAGAAAATGTTTTGTTTAAACTCATCTCAACTGAGCATTTAAACTCTCAACGACCTGAAATCGTTCTGACGATGCGAGCAAGTGTCGGTTTGTGATATTGTAGCGAGATTAAGTCATTAAATCAGGATGAAATGAAAATCGTTATGTCCTACCTCGGGATCGTAGGCCGTTTCGTCGATTTCGCTCGAATCCATGTTTTACAAGTGATTGAAATGTGCAATCGTCGGATTCAAAAATGAGTCGTTTAAAATAATCTCGGAATCGAATGCAAATCTCAAAAACGTAAATATTTCACTGCAAAGGAGGAAACGATTCGTTGTCTAAACCTCGGGGTTGAAGGATGCTCGAATGTGTAGAGACAGCAAGAGGAAGCGAATTCGAATCGATCCGATGCATCAGCGCCGCCCTTTTGCTAAAACCCCGTATTATTTTTAAATTGCGCTTTAGTCCGCGCAACAGTTTTCCTTTGTAATTAATTTCTTGTTTTTCGGAAATTCGGGGTAAACATGAAAATAAGACGTAATGTGAAAGGATAAATGTTTTATTGTGTTTTTTTTGAGTTGCCGGAAGTGGATGTGCACAGTTTTTGGAAAAGTTCAGTGTGTCGTTTGGCGTAAATCCAAGCAAAGTGAGACTGGCGGAATTCCAATAAAATTAAATAAAGTAGTCAAGATCAAAGCCAACGATAACAAATTGAATTTGTGATTGTTGTTTATTAAAAACATGGACAACTCACAAATGTCTGCAGTGTGTCTGTCTCGTGATTCATTTATTTCCATTCATCAATGTCCGATTCCGGAAATTGAATTTTTATACCCACAAACGTTATTTAAGATGAAAGAAATGTTTTTAAAGATGAGGAAAATGAGAAAAAAAAAAAACGAGCTAATTTATACAGAAATCGATTTCTATGTGCTGTGCAAAGAAGTTTTTCAATGGGATGCATATTTAATTTTTTTCTTTTTGGGCATTTAAAAAAAAAAATAAATAAAAATTTACCTAAAACAAAAAGAAAAAGAAAACAAATATTTCCTTTCAAAATTCATTACATAAACAAACGTTTTGCACTTTTGTTTCAATATTTCGCCATCTATTGAACTAATTTTCTGAAAAACTGATCTTACTCCCCTCTAGTGACAATTTTCTTTAAAAAAAAAAATTTAACTAATTTTCCCCTTGAGAATACATTTTCTAAACAAAATATTTGTACAATTTATAAGAATTGAAACAAGCATTTTGTCACAATCATTTCATTCACGAATTGGATTTTGCGGTTGCCCTAGCAACAGAGTAGCAGCACTGGGACATTCAAAGACGTGCTAAAACGTGTCACAAAAGCTATAGGTACAAATAAAACGTCAAAAGCATTGCTTTTTACATTTTCATGTGTGCAATCTCGGTTTATTACATACCCTTGAAAAACAAAAAAATAAAAAAAAAAAAATAAAAAATAAAAAAATAGTCCCCAACTAAAATGTAACATTACAAATTAAATTACCTTTAAAAAAGGGAAAACATCTGGAGAGGAAACAATAAAAATATAATTAATTTAATGCATAGGCTATGAGTGAAGTTGTTGTTTGGCTTTTTCTCCAACAAGAGACAAATTTTAAAAGCAAAATGAGAAAATGAAAGTAATTAAATGAAATGTTATTTTAAAATGTCCTATCATATTTTGAGACTCGTGCAAAGGGTCACGCAATAAATGCATGCAAAGGAATGTGCTTCTAGCACTTCATTTTACGCCTGCAAATAATCAATACGTGTTTATTGCTTGAACCCTGCGAGAAAAAAATAAATTTAAAAAAAAAATTCAAAAAATATTCAAAATATCAAAAATTAATAAATAATTTTTTTTTAAAAAATTTTTTGAAAGTTAATATTAATTTGTTAAAATATCAAGAGATAAAAATAAATATTAAATCGATCTGATCGGATGATTATGATTCGAGGGGGAAATAAATGTAGTCTACACGTAATTACAACTCGCATTGATCGCAAGTTCGAACGTGAGGAGCTCAAACTTTTGGGTTGGTTTTATCGATTGGTTATTGTGAGGGTTGTTTTTTGAGTTTTCAAAGTTTTGGGAATTATTTCTTTTTTATTTATTTTTTTAAAAAATTTGTGTTTACATTTTACAAGTGTGAGTGCAATTACCTTTTGAATCGGCACGCGGCCGATGAGAAATGTTTGGTAATTGCAAACTAAAAAATTGCAAGCTTAAAATTGTGTGAAAATAGTTTTGTAAATTAATTAGTGCTTACTTGATTAACCAAAGGCACAAGGGTTTGCTCGATCGACTTGGTTTTCACTTCCATCTGCCTCGAGTCGAGCCACTGTCCCGCTGCCATCTTGTCTTACCGAGAACAGGAAAATGAAGTGAGTGGAGTCGTTGACCGATCAACCCAAGATTTCATTACGTCATTCAATATCAATTTTCACATATAACATACTGAAATTTTTAATAAAACGTATAATTTTGGTCTGTGGAATGTTTTTGGAATGTTATAGCATTTTTTACGCTTTTAAAATATTTGAACCTTTTAAAAATTTAATTTAAAAAAGAATAAAGAATTATATATATATATATATATATATATATGTTTCATTATTTAATATAAATAATAAATTATAAAATTAAATTATTATTTTTAATCAAATGTAATGAATGTTAATTAAATCCGATTAAAGCAATAAAGGCTACTCTAAAAGAAAAATCAATACTCGTCCAGACACGCTGCTCGATCAACATTACTTGGCGTTGGATGCCATTTTTGATGATAAACCGAGGAAAGCATTTACACACGCAGTTGATTCGATTACCTTGAACTGAAGCTAATACTCGGTGTGTAAAAATAGAAAACTGGATTCTGAAATGCATCTAGGAGCAGGCATTACCTCTCCAAAGCTTGCAAAAAGAAAATTATCAGCAAAAAAAACCCGCCAAAACACAACAACAGAAATGGCCGCAAATGACATTGAATTATCACAGGTAAATATACACGCAATTTAACCAGCAATTCAAAGTGATTGCTGAGTTTACATAATTTTAAGAATTTTTTAAAATTTATTAATGTAACATGTAAACACTTCCGTGTAATGCATGCATTGCAGAAAAGCCTGCTTTACAGGTAGGGGTTGCTTTCAGGTAAAATAAGGATTTTAGAATGTAAAAAGATGTCAAACATTTTATTTTATACTTTTTCTTTCAATTTATATGATAAAATTTAAAGTGTAAACAGGAAATAAATAGTCACTTCCGATTGACGATAACAGAAATTTCGTAATTAATATATTTCATTGTTTCAGTCACAAATTTTGGAACGGGTTAAACCAGATCGGGTTATTCAAACCCAGCCAGAAGAAGATAGAAGAAGAAGAACTATAATTATAGAACGGAAAAAAGGATCTTTCGGTTTCACTTTACAAGTAATAAAAAAAAATGTTGACATAAAAATAATTTATATTAAAAAAAAAAATAAAATATTTTTAGAGTTATGGAATTCATTACAAGAAAAATGACGAAATCGAAATCATCACTTATGTCGACTACATCGAATACGACGGACCTGCTTTCAGAGCAGGAATGCGACCGGGTGATGTAATTCTCTCCATCAATGGCCACGAAATGGAGAAAGCCGAACACAAAACTTTAGTGAATTTCATCAAAAATTGTGACACCAGGATGAGAATGGTCCTTCTCTTCGAAGATTGTGTCCACAAAGTTGAGCTACACATGAAATACATTCAACTACAAGTAAACAAAACCCCTAAATTAAAAAAAAAATGAAATAAATTAAATAAAATTAATTATTCATACAAAGAGGGTGTTGCAAGAGAAGTTGCTCGAATTGGAACGTCTATGTGAACGGGAACGTCTTCTATTGTCTGGTGAGTTGAAGAAGGCGCCACGCCAGGACCTCTAACGGTAGTTTTCATTCTGTGAAAACTTGGAGAGTAAAATTTTAATTTTTTTTTAAATTTCTAATTTATTTTTTCTATTATTTTTTTCTTCAGCTTGGGCACAAGGAGGGATACAAATCCCTCCACCTCTGAGTCCCTTCTCAGATACCACCACTTCAACATCAACCACCGGATTCGGAAGTTTAACGAATGAAGACACTTTGAGTTATACGTCCTCCGAACTTCAATCTCTCGAAGATGGAATCACTTTGATGTCGTCGTGTCCATCCGACAGTGGAATCCGAAGCCAAAATCCACAAAAGGACGTCGTGAAAAGCACGATGTCGGAATCGACTTTATCTGACAATTCCAGTCTGACGAGTGAAGATTCGACGTCGTCACCAATGACCCAGAAACGATTCAGTAGCGGAACAGTTTGTGATACGAACATCGATGACGAGGAAGACGATGACGTGATTACTAGACTTTGATTTCTAATACTCACTTAGTCACTTCAAATATATCAGGGATTATTTCACTCTTTTTCTTGATCATTGATGTAAATGAATAGAAAAATTAATTTTTTTTTTACTAATTGACTAATTGTTAGTTGATAATATTAGTACTTGTATAGTGTTAAATAAAGTACTATTTGTATTCGTTTTGTACGTGAAAAAAAAACGGTTTAAATTTATAAGTTCGATAACAATATGTTAACATATCAAATGGATTTTTAAAAAAAGAAGACATTATAGACAAAAATTACTTATCTGGAACATTTTTCTGACTCCATCTTTAATCTATCCTGTAAACATAAATGAAAAAAAATTATATTAATAATTGCATTAATCATATTCGATTTTTTACTTGCAGTCAGCATAAACAACTAGTTCTCATCAAAAGATGGCAGTAAATGTTGATCCTTGAATTCAGGATATTTTTTTTTTCTTTTGTCAAGATACACTTTACATAACAATAACAAATTTGATGAATACACAACTGTACAACATATGGCTTTGAGTGCCATAAATTAAATACAATAAACAAAAAAATATTTAAAAAAATGTTAATATATAATTATTATTTATCTTTCACTTATAACTAGAGTTAATTCTTCTAATTCGTATTAAATACGCTTAAATCTAAATCTATCCATGACTAAGAACCCAATACCATTGAATGGCAATTCTTAAAATAGCGATTACAATATATTAAGGCTAATAATCTATTATATATCGTTATATATGGTAATATTCTTGTAGTTGTACACTTGTACGTGATAAAATAATGGATGATGCATCAATCTGGGTCATTTTCAAATTTCCTTCATATATTTTTTCAATTCACTCATGGCTATATCGTGTTTCTTCCTTAGATGTCGTCGAAAACTGTCTTCATGAGAAAATATGCCATTGCACACTCTGCACTTGTATTCTCTTCTATTGGTTGCATGGACGACCATGTGTTTTTTCATGTTGTATATATTGCTTATCACTTTTTGGCAAATTTTACACGGAATCGGGTCACGAGGTCCTAGACAAAAAAAAAAAAAAAAAAAAAATAGAGTTAAAAACAAATAATTTCAGCCATTAGCAAAAATGCAATAAAAATATCATGCACAAAATAGATAAAATTCAATCAAAATAGCAGCAGCAAGAAACCCAGCTTACCTTAACCATCATTTTTTCACCTTAATTTTGTTCTGGCGATACAAATATATAAAATTCTTTTTTTTTTTACTTTTTAGTTTTATTTATTTCGTCATTTGACACAAACTACACAAATGGATATGAATTGTCATCACTGCTACTAAATGCTCGTTCGTTTTTTTTCTTATGATAATATTAATAATATCACAATATCATTGTCAACTATAATTCGTCTAAAATTCTATATACTAATTTCCTGGACTGGTATGACATAATTAGACACACCAAATCATATAACAAATAACATGGTAGAATAATATTTTTTTTTGTATTCAATAATTGGATATCATGTCTGTTTTTCTACATTAATATTAAATCAATAAGCGTATAAATGTACACGTTTCTTTGCATACACGTTTGCCCAATGTAATTAAAAGCTTCAAAGATGGAGAAAAAAAATATTAAATAAAAAAATAAGTATATATATATGTTATATATATGTTATATATATAATAATAATAATAATAATTAATAATAATACAAAAAAACTATAATTATTTGTTCACTCACAATAACTCTTTAATTTTTTATTTTTTATTTTAAAATTGGGCAAATAAAAAATGGTGCATAGATAGAGATTATGCACAGTCCCAAACAATTCACGTTCACAATATTAATAACTACTAATACATGGCTAGAAAAATACTGCTATATAAACCTACAAAAATAATGTAGTTTCAGACCTGGATTTTGGGTGAAGTGTTGTTGCTTAAATGTGAGGTTGTCAATTTGTTAAAATGGAGGTAGCAGAATAACTACTTGAGTTAGCTTAGCTAATACCAGTACTTGTATGAGGCTATTTAAGATTGACAATGGTGTTTATCGTCATTTTGATATGAATTTGATATCGTAATTAAAATCCCTGATCCAACATGTCGATAAAGTAATTTGAAAAATTCATTTTCTAAATGTATTTTTTTTTTTGAGGCGATCAGCCAAAAAGATGGCGTTAAAGACCATCGTTAATCTTAGTTTTTTTTCTATGAGGTTTCTCAGTGAATGCATCCATTGGTGTTTAAATTGTATGACCTACGACAAAATATCGCCTATCTATTGAGTATTGTAACCAGAAAATTAAAATGCACACAAATATTCCATTACAACAAGTATTACAAATTAGAAATTCCTGCTATGTATGACAAACAATTTGTTATGGCGCTCCTTCGCTTTTTCCCCATCTCAGAATAAAATTATTATCACAAAAAAACTGCATTTTAACAAACGTTTTCATAATAATAATATTAATAATAATTTAAATATTCATCAATAATAATATTAATTAGAAAATTTTTGTGTGTTGGAAGTATAATTCATGTTTTTAATTAAAAAAGAAAAATCCACTCACAACCTTAGAAGACTTGCAATTTGTGAATTTTGGCACCAAACAATTTTTACGTTGCATTTGTCCTTTTGTATATAAGATATTATTTTTCAACCACCAGCCAGAACAATTCCATATTTCGTCCACATTAATTAACATAATTAAACGAAAACCAATTTTGTTGCCAAGCAACGGTGCGGCCTCATTTTTGATAGCAAGGGAAGCTTAAATTAAAGCCGTTTGCAGTTACCTAGCAACACTGATTTAATAAATAATTAAAAACTACCACTTTCAATCCATTTACATTACATCCGAAGATCATTGTCTCAGCAAATGCCATTTACAATTGAAAAAAATCACTCAAATAATCAGAAATAAAAAAATAAAAAATAAAAAAAAATAATCACTTTATAATAAATGAATAATCTCGATTCGGAAACCCATCTATCTATCCTCCCTCGCAGAATAAATGTACATGTAAATGTGACACAAGGACAAAGACAAGTTTCACATTATTATTTTTCTTTTTTTTCTTCATCTAAATTATTTTTGATATCACTTTTGCATTTTGCATCGATTCATTTTACTTTATGATTAAGGTATAAAAGCATGTGAACCTCGCTTTATGCCTGCTTCAATTACAATTACCATGTTTAAGCATCTAACCCAGATAAATATAGAAAATAATATTTTCTTCAGACCTATTTTCGATATAAATATGGCACAAAAAAACAAGTTCATGTTATATCACACACACGATTTAAAAACACAAATAAATATCAACACAGATCACTCAATGTATTCAGGTAGCGTTTTGATTTTAAAAAATAAAAGAAAAGAAGAGAAAATTAAGAAGGGAAATGATAATTTGCAGTTGTGACCGATTTTTGTGCTACGACGATGACATCCACGATGAGGATTTGGGACCCGAGTCGATTGTGATTTCTTGCAAATAAGAGTCCCTGCCAAGAGCCGGGCGGATGATTCCATGTTTCACTTTCAAATGCCAACGAAGTGTTTCTTCTCTGCTGTATTTGCAATCGCACAAATTACAACGAAATGGGATTTTTACTGGATTATGGACGAGCATGTGTTTGATCATATTGCTGGCATTACTGATGATTTTGTTGCATATTTTGCACGGACGAGGTCGAAGACGTTCAGGTATTCGGCGTAAAAGAACTAAAAAATAAAAAGAAAACAATAATATTTATTTGTACCTAACTATAAAAATATATATAATAATAAAATGTTATTAAAACTGGAAATTATTTTTTTGTTTTTGGAAGTGTGATTGATTGGCTATCCAAAAATACAATGCTCACAAATCGTTGGTTAGCAAGTCAACAACATAATACAACCAAAAAACCGGTAAGTTTTTTTTTTTTTTAAAAAAAAAAAAAATAAATAAATAAATAAATAAAAATAAAAAAATATAAAAATATAAAAATATAAAAAAATAAGTCAACAATTTAGACAATATTTTATATCCAAATTTCCCCACCCCGTTTAAAAAAGAAAAATTAAAAATGATAAAAGGACTCTTCCACACCAATATATGAAAATATGAAAAACTAGAATAAAAAACAGTACCTGTCATAAAAATTTTTTAAACATTAAATAATCTTCCTAGATTTCTTCGATCTTGCTAACATTTTTTTTTTTTTTGAGTGAATTTGTCATCTGAGAAAAAAACTTCAAAACAAACTGTTGCACAACACTTTTTAAACCATTTCTCAAACTATACATATTTTTGTTTACGACAAATAAACCTACTTACACACATTATTTATGTACAAAAACAAAACAAAACAACAAAAAAAAAACTGAATAAAAAAAATATATTTCAGACTAAGTTTGGTCATAATCTTGCATCAAAGTCAATAATGGAAGGGAATTTTTGCTTTCACTTTTATTATTCTCCACGTCACGATAATAATCCTTCATACTTCGCCCGTGTTTATCTCGCAAATGGTGTCGGAAGGAATTTTCGTGAGTATAAACATTTTGACAAATATTACAACGGAACAGTTCGCGTACACTGCTATGTAGACGAAGATGTTTACGCAGATTTGACGGCGAGCTGATACTCTTGCTGCACACTTGACAAGTCACACATTTGTGTTGAAAAGCTCCTGGAAATGTTAAAGAAACAATTCGATTACCATCTTAGCAAGAGGGCGAATCGAAATCAAAAAAAAGAAGAAGAATTTCTTAATTTATTTATTTTTTTGTTCCCTAATGATATATGACGAGCACAACATTGATAATGAATAAATAAAAAAAAATAAAAAAATAATAAAAAAAGAAAACTAACACATTCACACTGTCCTCCATTTTTCTATATATGTTTTCTATATATTTTAAGAAGTCCAACATTTCTTCAATCGTTTTCCATGTTTCAACCTCAAATGTCGGCGTAAACTATCAACATATGTATATGTTGTACAGCAATCTTCGCATCTGTAAATACGTCGACAATGGATTTCCATGTGTTTTTTCATGTTCGAAGCACTACTAATAATCTTCTTACAAACGATGCATGGACGCGGGCCTGCAAATTCATACAAATTTCCAATCAGGAACTAAAATTCAAATTGCAAAATAAAAATTTCAACTTACAACCAAAATTCGAACATTTTTCAGAAATTAATTAAAAATTAAGAATTATACAAATACATAAAACACTTGCATGAAAAATAACAACTTAAGTATTTAGTTTCTTTTCTTTTCCTATAGTTTCTCTGGTCTATTTTTATAACTCATTTGTCAACAACTTTGCGCGAATAACATCTTTGAAGCTGTATTCCATGCTTAGCTTTTAAATGCCACCGAAGAGTCTCTTCTCTGGAGTATTCGCATTCGCAAACCCAGCAACGAAATGGGATTCGCAATGGATTGTGCACTAACATGTGTTTTAACATATTTCTCGCATTGCTAATAACTTTGTTGCAAATTTTGCATGGGCGTGGTCTCATCCGCTCAGGAAGAATCGGATGATGCGATTCTGCAAAGATGAAATAAAGCGGAAATTAAAAAATAACAATTTTTTACTGTATCAAATCTGCGCTTTTTCAATTCAAATAAATTCAAAAAATAAAATTAAAAATACATACCTAAACACATTATAAGTTGTTACTTATTTTTTTTTTTTTTTTTATTTATTT
>JH431646.1:207399-256218 GCA_000239455.1 Strigamia maritima | reverse complement strand
AAAAAAAAAAATAAAAAAAATGAAATACAATTTATTTTCATTCCCTTCCTTTGAAAAAAGGCATTTTAGTTTTGTGAAAAATCTCTTCTGTTGGTTACTTCAACCGTAGATAAGGCAATCCCGGATGCCGTTTCTTGAATCCGCGCCACCACTTGACAGAAAGTCCTTTCGAAGGATCGCAATACATGTTACCAGTGGGCCGGCGACCGAGCCTTCGTAGTAATCCGTTGCCATAAGCTAGAATTTGCTTAAAATCCACTGGCATTCCCTCAAAGGCCTGATGATTAATGAAAGTTACTATGTCCTCTTCTTCCTCCTCATATAAGATGGTTGGCCGACCACCTTTGGGCTTTTTGCCACAACTAGCCGATGGATTTCCGACAGCCTGAGCCGGAAAATCAGGCTGACATTCCCCTTCGCGGCAACTGCGTACTATATTCACTACAATGGAAACAGCAATAGAGGGCGCAATTAATATATGTGATGCAATATTGGTAGGTACCCTCAAAGTGCAATATAAATAGAAAATATCTCTAACCAGGAAACCGGAAATCATCAATTTATTATTTATTAATTTTTTTTATTCATCATTCCGCAACAGCAAACAAATTTGTAGACAGACAACAACACGACCGGGAATAAAGTGTTTGTGTTTATTAGATGCTTTGCGATTTCTCCTATATTCGGCTCGAGATTCGATTCGAGCCAGTGCGCATGCACGAGTAATAAATAACTGGTTTCAAGACTTTCAGCATTCATCAGCACAAACTGCATTCTGCATGGAGCTCTCATTTAAAATTGCTTCATTTTCTACTTCCCAAATGTATTCATTCGCATAAACAATGTGCATAAAAATCACCGAATTGTGCTCATTTCCTTCAACCAGTTTGAAAATTGACGCCATTTGCATTTTCTTATTACCAACCAGAAAAATCACAAAACAACTATTGAAAAAAAAACAAATAAATAAATAAAAATCTAAAATGTGTTACCATCACCATCGAACATATTTCCGGTTTACAAACAAGGGGAACAAAAAAAGTATATTAATGTTTTGTAGGACGCCAATTATAAAGTGCATGTTTCCAAATATAATTCGATTTAAAATGATAAAAATCTAATTAAATATATTTATTCTTATATTAATAAATTATTAAAAAAGCGCCATTGCAACAATAATTTTTTTTATAATAATAACAACAATAAAACATATTTTGTTCTGGTAAATAATAACACATTCTATCATACATCCAAAAAAAAAAAAAAAAATAAAATAAATAAATAATAAATAAAAAAAATAAAAAAATGTGCGCACACAAACAAAAACAAAAACCAGTTCCACGCATACCTAAATACCACAAAAAGAAAGTGTATCTATATGCAGACAAACACGCCTTTGCTAACACTTTAAATCTTAAAACATAAAGATAAATAATATAAAACTAAAAAAAAAATATTTAAAAAAAAGTGATTTGTTCTGTAGTTACTAGTGAATTATTCATATTATTCGCCAACCAAGCTCCACCCAGAAAAACCCAGACATCATTTCCAATTATCCCAAATTTTTTTCCTTTAAAAATAAATTCTAAATTCTCGAATAATTAGGATTCATATGACAAAAGCGGTTCAAACCGGGGTCTGCCATTATCAAACAATGCAAATTCAAATTTCATCGACATCAAAAACATACGAAAATCAAAATTTCTCAACACAATGAACTCCAAATAAGGGAAAAAGAAAAAAAAAAAAAAAAACAAAAAAAAACCCTTAAAACAAACAAAAAAATAAAAAAATAAAAAAGTAGATCTTACCTTGACTCGAACCTTAGTAAAACCGGAGGCTGACCAATCGACTGCACCGACGTCGTTGCCTGATTATATAACACGGCCGGTTTTGCATTCATAGGCAAATTTGCAGTGCGTATAACAAAAACTACTAAAAAACAAAAAAAAATAAAAAATTTAAATAAAAAAAATTACAATAAAATTAAAAAAAAAAAAAAAAAAAAACAAAAACAAAAAAAAAACAAAAAAAAACCATTTTAATTACCTGGCTGTCATTGGCAGGACTGCCCTCTTGCGACGATGGAACTCCCTGAGTGTTATGGCTATTGGCAGCGAATTCCCCAGCAGCACCACTAGCGCCGAGATTGTTTGCAACTAAAGTTCTCGACTGGCTCGCAGTAGCCGGGCCTTTGCCATCCGTTAGTTGTTCATCCGTTTCAATGTTTTCTTCAGTGATCTCGACTTTGGGCTCGATCAGTTCGTGACTTCTACTGTCGCCGCTGTCTTCGTAATCAGATTGAGAGGAATTAGGGTCGGACTTGTGTCGATGGCGGGTTTTCTTGCGTTTGGGAGACGGGGAAGAAGTGGATCGATGCGACTGGCCGGCCGTCGACGATGAGGTTGTTGTGCCTTGGTTCATGCCATTGGGCCGCGGTTGTTGTTGTTGTTGCATTTGAGTGGGAACTGCTGCCGCTACCTGAGACGGTTGTTGTTGTTGTGGTTGTTGTTGTTGTTGTTGTTGTTGTTGTTGTTGTTGTGGTTGAGGTACTACGTTTTGCTGTTGGCCCGGTTGTTGATGCGATGAAAGGAGGGAGTTGTTCAAGTCGTTGGAACCGCCAGCGACTTCGGTGAGACCGCGTACTTTGAGTGTTTCGGCCGTCCTCAACAAAGTACTGAGTTGTTCTTGGGACACATTCACCTCGCCTTTGTACATGAAATCCATGAGAGCTTTCAGATCGCTGAAGCGAATATCCTTGAGGATTACGATCGGGTGTTTGCACGGGTTGTCCAGAAACAAATTTTGAAAGTAAGGGCTGCATGCTGACAGCACCATCTTGTGCGCCTTGATGCTTAACCCGTCACAGGCCAACGTTACGTCAACGAGGGCCTCGTTTTGAAACAAGTCGTCGAACACGCTGAGCATGTTGGACTGATGGTTGTTCCAACGAAGGCAAAATTGCTGTTGAGATCCCATCCTACCATGGAAAAAGGGTTCACTTCCACTACTTTTCCGCCCAGTTTTACGAAGTCAATTCTCAAGTGTTCTTTTTTTTAGAGCCTAGAAAAAATATAAATAAAAATAAAAATAAAATAAAATAAAATAATAAAAATATAAAAATATAAAAATATAAAAATATAAAAATATAAAAATAAAAATAATCAATATCCGGATCCTCGTAGAATTTAATTAGAATTATATGTATATCATAAAATAGGGCGTTTACTTTGGGTTTCAACTGATTTATTCTACAAATCAAAGCCTACATCATCAAACTGGTTAGAAAAATTGACAGTTTCAAGTTTTTCCTTTTTCCTCTCGAAAAGGGTTGAAGATTGAGCGAATCTTTGTTAACTCACCCGAAATACAATAAACGTGAACCAGTCCTTAGTTTCATTAGCACTGATGCCGTTTCCAATCGATAACGCCCACTCCTTTAGACACAAACG
Organism: Strigamia maritima; assembly: GCA_000239455.1. Taxonomy (NCBI): domain Eukaryota; kingdom Metazoa; phylum Arthropoda; class Chilopoda; order Geophilomorpha; family Linotaeniidae; genus Strigamia; species Strigamia maritima. The sequence goes on along the minus strand of JH431646.1, from coordinate 252,766 downwards.
CAAAGCTTAATCTCCAGTGATTAAACTCGTGGATTTCTGTTAAACTTATTCGCCCAGCTCCGAACCCCCAACTCGGGTGCATCCTTCATCTTTTTTCCTTACCCACAATTTCGATCGTGAACCCCTTTCTTCACCAGTCTGCACTCGTGTCTCGTGCACATGCACTATAAATGACTTAAAATTCTCCGAGTGAAAAGAGCAAAATTCATTCGCCATCTTGAATAAGATTTCAATGAGCGCTTTTTGTTTACATTAATTTTATCTGCTAATTTAACTAGTCCATAGTTAGTGCGCTTTACGTTTAATCTCGTTGGGTTGGTTAGAAAAGTGATATAGAGTGAAATAAAAGAATGTTTTTTACCTGTTTGGGCTGATTAAACGCGACGATGATTAGCAGCCCGAATCGTTGGGCCGTGCGGCGCCTCTCCCCTTCTCCCAATGGCGACCCATATTACCCACAATGCTGTTTAATTGTTTAGTCATGACGAGTAACTCCGGATCGCTCGGATCTTGCAGTATTACGTCATATGTTATAACCAGACGACACAAACTGCGTGGTTGTGAATGTCAGACCGATAAGGTCATGAACCTTGGTTATTAGATACTTGGGAGTAAATATTTCTCCTCCTACAAGGTGATTTACTAGCAATTTTTCAATTATTTGCTGCGTAATTAGTTTATTCTGTTTTTTAAAAAAAAGTTTTCAGCATTATTTTTGGAGTTATAATTGCAGGAAATGAGTGATTTTTAAAGAGTGCGAACAACCGAAACGGTCATTAGTTTTTATCGTCTTGAGTGAACTTGGGTGTTTTGTCGCTCGATGGCGCCAGCAAATTAGTCGTGAAACAAAAACTTTTTAAATTTAAATTTTTATTTGATTGTAAAGATCGGAGAAGATTTTTGTACAATAAATGTCCCACTTGTTAAGCAAGCGGTTTTATTTTTAAAATCACTACCATACTTTTTTTCCCCCTAAATAAAATAAGACATTTTCCTGGAAAGTTTCATGCTTATAATCATCCACAAAATCATTCGTAAACCTGAGACAAAAACACAAAATAAAAAAGAACAATAAAATCTAAAAACTGATTTTGATTTAGCAATGTATGATTTTGCAAATAATAAAAAAAAAAAAAACATTCAAAACTAAAAATAAAATATAATCAAATTGGCACAAATTCAATTTCTAAATAATAAAAGACAGAATATACTATAATAATAATAATAATTCCTTTTAAAAATTACATTTTTTTTTCTCGACCATATAACAGCACCAATTTCAATCCTCATACTGCAATTAACTTCGATAACTGAGTAAATAAATTTCCCAAATGTATAACTGCAAAAATAACCAACACCGAAACAAAGCTTAATTTTAAAAATATTACAAAGAAACATTTTTTTTTTGCTTTGTCATTTTACAACATAGCATTTTAATAATACCATAAAAAGACCAACTAAAATATCCAACCTCCATAACCGTCCAGTAAACCACAGAAATTCATCAATGAAATCACCTAAAAGATGAAATAATTTCATTTCGGTAGCTTTCTAGTCAATCTATTGCCATTTCTTAACATCATTCACTTCCTTCTCCTAAGAATTATTATTTTTTTTTTTTTAATAATATTTTCTTTAGTCACACGCGAACTAAAGAGAAAATTAAAACAAAAATTTTCACACTCCATTTGAAAAGAGTCTCTCCCTATACTTATTGCAATCTCTTTGCCCAGTGGAAACCATTTTAACACTTAACCAGGAACATTTTTTTTAATATTTAAAAAACAAATTGATTTAAATAATTAATAAACTTAAAATTGTCAGACTTCAGAAATGTGAAAGCAGAAATAGCTAAATTTGATTTTACAGCTGTCTGACTATTTTTCAAAGTAAAAATTTCCATAATAATAATAATAATAATAATAATTATAATAAAATGTGTGGGAACAGAGAGAATATAGAGGCACAATCGCCCATTCGTTCTTAGCTTGTCCAAATAATAAAAATTTGACCCGTTACAACCTAGTTTTTAAATCATTTACATACACAGCAGCTTTTTTTTTATATCAACTACTCCACACTTTTGACTGTTAAATTCCATCACTTGAAACCCATTTTTGGATAGTTTCAAAAAGCCATTTTGATAATATAACCCTAATTCTTTGTTCACCTGAGAAAAACTTGGGAGTCACTAGAAAATCAGCTTTTTTTCAACTTCCCTGAGACAAAGGAAGAAAAATTTTAAAACTCGCACGTAGTAATAAACAAACAAAAAATGAAAAATAAAATGTTAAGTGACTAGCATGTCTATTTTCCTATCAAAAATTGCAACAAATCATTTGCAGATCATCAATTTGTGATTTATATAGCACCAAACTGATTTAAAAATAATAAATCGTTATTAAAAAAAAACAAAAAAAAAAAAAAAAAAACAACAAGCAATTAAAATATTACACAATTTGCACAATTTTACTAAAAAATACAATCTTTATTTGGTTTTTTTCTTTTCTCGAGGACCCAAATAAATAGTGCATTATATAAATCTGTGCTTTCAATATTACAATTTTCTTCTCATAAATCTTTTAGTAAAAATTGTATATTTTTCTTTTAAATATTCTTAAATATACAACTTTTGATTTTACCTAATTGAACCCAATCCCAAACTAATCTTTACATAACTCGCCGCTACAAAATCCCTTCCATGTCTACAAATTCAATAAGCACATAGAGAGCATTTAAAAATACTTTGCACACATTTGCTGAATTAATAAAACCAAACAACCTCCAACTTCAGTCATAGAAAACACGATTACACCTTTTGTTTGAGGTAGATTTTACATTGAAAACAAAAACAAAACCCTAAAAAAAAAAAAAAAAACTAAAAAACTAAAATTAAAAAGTTTAATTGCAGTTTAGTTTTAATAATTCACCATATTCAAATATATATTTTTAAAAAAAAATGGCATACTGATAAACGCCACAATAGTAATTAACAGCCGCCATCTTTGGCCCGCAGTTATAGGAAACATGAATTCAGCTTCAATGATCTCGTCTGACTACATCGTTTCGATCCAAAGCCAACATCAAGGGCTGAGATGGCGGTTGCGGCGGTGGTGACGAGTTTCGCGATGTCTGATCGCCGCTAGTTCCGTATAAACAACCATTTAGAACGCTGTTCCTAACATTGTACTTAATGGCAGCTATTTCTGGAGTCATTCGGCCACTCCGCACAGCTTCCACAGCTTTCATTAGAATCACATAATAATGTAGAGTCGCTTTGGGGATGTCGAATTTCCTCGCTGCCAGTGCGTACGTCAGGCGGCCGCGCTGAACCGCCTCCAATGCCGACACCATGTCTTCTTCCGTCCAGGGCGATTTGTGTTTTTGGCTTTGACGAGTGAAATGACACAGTCGGCGAATATCTAAAATAAAAAAATAGAAAAAAATAGAAAAAATAAAGATAAAAAAATTTAAATAATGCAGAATCAAACTCCTTTTTTGTACATTTTCGTATTTATTAATAACTAAAAAAAAAAGAAAAAAAAAAAAAACAAACAAACAAAAAAGGGGGAAAAAAAAATCGTGGAATAATAAAAAAAAAACTTGTCAGATATTTAATATTTCTAAGCAGCGGATTTTTTTAAAATTAAAATTAATCAACTTGTGATATATATCCGAAATTATTGCCATTTCACCGAGACAAAAATTTAAAAATAAAAATGAAATATTCAAATTCAGTTCTTAATTATAACGATTTTTCATTATCACAGTACAAAAATCTTAATTGCATAGATGACATTTTTTCCCAAAGCAAAAAACAAACACACAAAAACAAAAAAAAATAAAATCCAAAAATTTGAACAATCGATTCAAACTAGGTTTGTTTAATTAAAAATAAAATAAAATGTTTAGTATAAACTATTATATAAAAACCGTACCAGTTTATTCTATTATTGATCGTGTGAATTTATGATATTCTATGTTCGTATAATATAATATTGTAGTAATTTCTCATTAAAACCATTGTAGATTTGTGGAATACTAAAAAAAATTGAGCTTAACATGCAACAATTCTTTATCTAACTTCTGATATAACTAGTTTAATCAAATGTAACCATTTCATAATAAAATATCACAGATTTACAAATAAAAAAAAAATTTAAACAAATTTCTACAATTTTAATTTCAAATTACCCACTTTTTAATTTCATTAAAAAAAGTTAACAAGTATAACAATTAGAAAAATAGTCTCTTTTCAATTCAACCGAATTTTTTTCAAGAAAAAACACAAAACAAAAAAATTCATTTTGTTCCATTCGATGGCAAAACAAAATGTCATTAAAACCAATACAAAAATATTCCTTTTTCAAAAACAAAATCTCATACTTTTAATTCAATTAAAATTAATATCACAAACAAAAAAAAAAAAAATAATCTCACATTAGCAAACTCTTTTGATGTCAAGCTCAATAAACAAAAAAAACCAGACTCCTAAAATAATAAAAACAATAATATTCATATACAACACAAGTCACAGCCGATCTTCCATCTCTAACCCTCATAAATATAAAAACTTTATACTTAAAACCAAAAAAAAAAATTTTGCTTTCAGATATCAAAATAAAAACATTTATCACATTTTCCATCACTTTTCCTATCACAACTCCAATACTTACACTCAGTATCAAGCTTCCAATTGCTTACTTACCCCTTCTCATTCTCATAACATTTTTTTTTAAGAAAAAAAAAAAAATAAAAAAATAAAAAAAAAATAATAATTGTAAATAACAATCTAGAAACACATTAAATTGAATAATAATAATTTCATTCGGATGTTTTAGTTTGCGACCTAACGATACTTATACTCGCTTCCGTTGTAGAAGATGTTTCTCGCTGCTGCTGCCTAACATTAGACGATGAATAGATGAATTCGTCGGGAGCAAAGTAGCCCAATCCGTGCGCCGTCTTCATGTGTTGTTTCAAGTGATCCATCCGTACCATGGTCTTGGGACAGTAGTAACAAGTGTAGATCTCTCGGTCGGGATTGTGGATCTGTCGATGGCGGGAGTACCGGCAATGGGTGGGAAAGAAACTGCCACATACGTCGCAGGTGAATCCGACGCGAACTCGCGGACACCCGTGTTTATAAAACACTTTCTTGCTGTCGAACGAGGCCTGGCAGTGCTCGCAGTGGTACTCTCGTTTCTTCCTTTCTGGCCACCCAGCCGGGTCTGCAAGCAAGAAAGGAAGAAACGAAAAACAAACAGAAGAAAAATAAAAATAATGACAAAAAAATTAAAAAGTTAAAAATAATAATAAATAAAGAAATAAATGAATAAAAAAATTATTTTTTTTTAAATTAATTTATTAATTAATTATTTAGGCGAGCACTTACACTGCCACCCGACAAGCTGCCAACACCAGGGATTGGAAGAAAAAAATATTTTTAAATGAAAAATTTTAACCAAAAAACAAAACAAAAAACAAAAAACAAAAAAAAAGAAAAAAAATAAGGGGGAGTTAACAAAAACTTAACTTTTATGCCTTCCCGCCACCAACAGATCCACGTAAAAACGAAAGTTAAAAATAGTTATATATATATATATATATACTCCAAATTAAAAAAATAATAAAATGTACAAAATTCAAACCACCTGAAGCTTTCAATTGGGAATTAGTAATACAAAACAACACCAGGTTTTTTTTGTTTTCAAAAAAATAAAAAATAAAAAAATAAAAAAATTGGGTGATTAGTGACATTAAAAAAAATTCCCAGCTGAACGTAGATGTAAACAAAAATATTAGTACCAACCTTTCATTTAAAAAAAAATATAATAATAATTATTTCAACTGGGGTGAAGCGTGCCATGAATTATGTAAAATGTTTTCATTTGTTTAACACCTGCTGCCATCATTAACGAAAAATCAATAGCAATTCAAAAGTCACATTAAAATTTGTATTTTTTTTTTTTTTTTCTAAAAAAAAAAAATCTTTTCTTTAATTTCTGTATAATAAAACTTCGCTCAGCGAGTAAACTTTAATTTCGATTGGCAAACGCAAAAACCCAGACACGCCAACAACCCTGAAATAGACCCACACGATCTTCAACAGCACTTTAATGTGACCTGCTTAGCCAACTGCAAAATAATCTTTTTTATATATATCTAGTCATGAACTGGGAATTTTCCCTTCGAGTCTATTCTACGTTTTTTTCCCCCCCTTTAATTTGGTCAGTTGCGCATTGCTCATAATTATTTTCACGCATGTCCTTTCGTGATGATAACATCTTCCTATGTCCAATTTATTAAAGTAATGTCACGTGCAGGTTATTACCCTTAAAATCAAAACCAATTACACACATCTAGGCACAACATAAACCCGAGTTAAACCCTAAAAAAAAAAAAAAAAATACGATCACCGCTCGTTTTTACCTTGAATCGTCGCTTCGGGTGCGGAAGTAGATGGCACCGGGCTCACGGCAGACGACGGGATGACCGACAGTAGCGGTGGTTTCGGCAAAATGGCACCCAACCTCTGCTGAGTGGGCACAATTGGTGGTTTAGGAACGGAAACGGAAAATTGGTTTTGATTCGATGAATAGGATTGCTTAAAAAAAGAGAAGAAATAGACGAATTAATTTCAAAATTCCATTGTTTTAACACGATACTCACCTTATTTTCGGGACTCGGATGATTCTCCTCGCCGATTTGTTGCTGTTCATAATGGTGGTAAGAGTGCATCTGACTTTGGTTGGCCATTTCTAATATGGAAATGTTCGGCTTCACATCTTCGACGTTCGTTTCGCTCGTTTCGGACAAAGTGTTATCGGCAGGTGGCAAATCCACGCAAGATTCGATCATTTCCGGTGTAGTTGTAGCGAGATCTAAAGCGTCCGAATCTTCCGGATCCGAACATATGAGCGCGCTTTCGGGAATCCGTTTCCTCGGTTTTGTTTTCCGTCGTTTAGGCGGCGGCGACGTCGACATCGAATGCCCGTACCCACGGATCGACAGCGCATTCGACGGCTGCAACAAAGACGTCACCGAAGGCATCTTATCGACAGTCACAGAATGATGGCCGCCATGTCTGTGCTGCGGCGACTGCGCATCCGTCGAAGTACCGTTCCCGCTCGAACTCATATGCACGCGGCTCATCGGATGAATCTGTGTTTCCGTGTTGGAATTGGTGCAGAAAGCTCCGCCATTGCCACCCGCCACTTCGGCCAGGCCTTTGATTTTCAACGATTCGGCCGTGTTGAGAAGCGCCGTCAACTGGTCTTGGCCCACGTTCACTTCGCCCTTGTACATGAAGTCGATGAGCGCCTTGAGATCGCAGTAGCGCACATCTTTGAGAAAAACAATCGGATGTTTGCACGGGTTGTCCATGAAAAGAGTCTGGAAATACGGGCTGCAGGCGGACAACACCACCTTATGCGCCTTCAACGTGAGTCCGTCGCAAGCCAGAGTCACGTCGACCAACACCTCGTTCTGTAAGAGACTTTCGAACACGTTCAACATGTTCATTTGATGGTTATTCCATCGCAGACAGAACTGTTGACTGCCCATGATGAGGAAAGTAGGAAATAAAACGAAGAGATGCAATTTTTCTTCTTCGTCGATTTTTTTTCTTCTTATTCACACAGTCGATGTTTGTCCAACCTAGAAATAGAATAATTTGCATTAAAAAAAATATATAAAAAACTGTTATAAAATTAGTTGAAACATGTGGATCTTATTTATTTTTTAAAAACTCGTCTTTGGAACGCACCACCTGCTAATTACAGTTAACCACTCAAACTCAATTACAAAACTCGCTTTTTCCAAACTTTATACAAATGATTATGAAAAATTAATTCCCCCTTACTCGTGCAAAACCCCTCTCTCATAAAAAAAAATTTTTTTTTTTTAACGTGTATAATAATAATAATAATAATAATAATAATGAAAAATTATCCAAATGCAACATGTGGCAAAAAGCGGATATTCCCTGCACACGTGAATCATCAATCAAATTGAGAAATATTCAAATTTTATTCCGCATTTTAAAGTAGCACAAAATTATTATTATTTTTTTTTTTTTTTTAAAAATTAAAAAAAAAAAAAAAATTAATTTTTGTAAAAATGACCATAATTATACATCAAGATAAACTTGTCAAAAGTGTCAGAAATCAAACAAAGATTCCTAGAGATAGCTTTCGCTCAGGGATCATCAACTAGGGGTCGATTGGGTGTGGATTCACCCCTACTTTTTGTTTTTTCAGTTAGGGGAATGTGTCTTCTGACCTTGAACTAAGAGGGGGGAAAGTTACCTGAACTGAAGAGTAGAAAAAAGATAAATTTACACAAAATAAAAAAATAAAATTTACAAATTAAAAAAAAAATACAATTATTTTAATGTTGTTTTTTTTTTTTTTTTTAAAGTATTTTTTAATTATAATTATAATGTAAAAATAATTGCCTATTTTTAAAAATGAAGTTCATTGATTCTCTCGCATGCAAACATTCAATCAAGAGTTATTGTACTTGGAATTGAGGAAAACATTATTTTAATCCGAATGTCCGTCTTGTCTGTATAATTGCTGCTAGTTAATCAGTTAATTCAAGCGGTAAGTTTTTCTTGTTTATGAAACATTCAGCAACCCAAGCAAAGAGACCCAAGTGTCTGTCTGGCTGGCCAATGGCCACCATATTGATTTTTAGCTACAAAAACACTTATTGCAAGAAAAAAAAAGAAAAAAAAAAAGTAAAAAAAATCAAAATGTTTTTTAATTTCTCTCGGTCGAATTGCTACGCAACTGTAACCAGGGCAATAAAACAAATTAATTTTAATTTTAAGGTCGAAAAATTTAACATTTTGAGAGTATAAACACGCGAGTTATTTGCAGAGTATATCATTGAAAAACTTGTGACTTCATTTCAAGTTGACCGACGATAAAGATACATTGACCTGGGTTTTTCTAATGCCGTGTTCTCAGGTAAAAGTTGTTTAAATCAAAATATCAAATTTATTTTTAACTATTTATTTATTTATTTTTTTAATTAAATAAAAAAAAAAAAATATATCATTGGAATATTTTGGAAATCTTATGGATACCATATTTCTCGAGTAAAAATGTGTACTGATTACTATTTTGTGTGATAATCGATTTTTTTTTAAAAAATAAAATCTAAAAATGATCACTAACCACGAGCAATTTAAAAACTAACCGTTAAGGTTCAAAGTTGACGTTTAAAATCATCAAATTATCTAGAAAATCGAGCAAATATTTGTAGAAATTGTTGTTCCCTGCTCTTTTTTGTATTTTTTTTCTAGGTAAAAACAGCACAACTTGCAGCTTAATTAGCCTAATTTATGTTCCTAGATTTTGCAGCAACATTTTGTCGGGTATTTGCGTGTTGTTTTTATAATCCATATAAATGGCTCGGTTATTCCGTGTCAGGAACCGATCAATCGGATTATAAATTAATAAATCGCTAAATTTTGTCAATTTTTTTTTAGCATGGTTAGGCTTAACGAGATATAATTATTTTGGAGCGCACAATTACGAACCGATTCGAGCCAGAATGAACCTCTCGTTGTTAGATTGATTCTTTAACGTATCGAAGGGAATGTCAACACTTACCAAAAGCCGAAACCTTGTTTTCAGGACGCACTCAAACCAATCGAAAATCGGGCACACACCACAATGATGCGTCGGTCGCCATCTTCCCACGTTTTGAACACTTTTGAAGGCGCTTGCGCTCGAGTAGAACTTTTTGCATTTTACGTCACGAATTATCTAATTTCGGAAAATCGAGTCTGTGTAACGTGACGTCACATTCCGCCGCTGGCTAAACACGATTGCATTCAAATCAACATCTCTGCATTTTTTTTAACTTTTTTTTTTAGATTGATATATTGACTGAGTTTACTAATAAATTTGAAAAAAAATAATCGGAAATAAATTTTTGTCTTTTAAAAATATTTATTTTTATTTCTTTTTATACTAAGACGTAAAAAAAAAAAAATAACGTAAGTATTCACTTCTTTAACACAAACCTGGGTTATTTGTTTCTCTCGTATTATGTTAAATTGCTGCATTACTCCTAAGAAATGTATAAATTAACTCGGAAGCACGGATGAAAAGCAGTGCGCGCTGATTAAAAATTAAAATAATACTACCCAGTTTTTATATAAAGTAACATTTTTTGTAAATTCAAATTTCTTCTACAAAACACGATTTAAGTGATGGTTTTTTTTTTGTCCATTCTTCGAAAAACATAGCAAATTAGAAAATATAAATAAAACAAGGAACTGGAAAACCGTCCAACATCGACAAATTTGTTTTCATCCGTTAAGATTCACACTTATTTCTAATATTATATACAACCCTGTAATTAGGTACACTCTTGACTATCAAGTAACAACTTGAAAAAATAATATAAAAACGAACAATAATAACTATGTGCACTTCTCACATTCAGCATCCCCTGGCAGTGAAAATGACCAAACGAGAACCAAAACTTAAAATAAAAAATAAAAAGACATCTACAAAACAAATTCGACAAAGCAGCAAAATCTACTTTGGTTTTCACTTTCTAGATTTTATCACAGTTCGTAAGGCATTCAATCGCTCATTCCCACACATAAATTTTTCTTTCAAAGTCCAAATCTAGAAGTAAAAACCAAAATAATAAAAAGGCACGTTACAAAAACCCGCCCTTTCGTAACGATGGCAAAGTCCCTATCGTTCCCACTTCGGGCGCAAATAATGACGATGAAGGTGTTGTTTGGCACGAAGGTAAATGGAGATTCACATATTGCCTAATTGATGTTAATTGCGTCATTGGACTCGTTCTACTGACTAGTGGATTGGTGGTTGTGAAAGGTAAGTTATGTGCTATTGAATTTGTTGGCGGCATTATGTTTTGTATTCCTATTTCGTTTAATTTTTTCATTAAATTGATAGCACTTGGTTGTCTATCATTCGACTTTGACGATTTCTGACCTAAAATAACAATTATTACATTATTATTATTATTATTATTATTATTATTATTATTATTTTTAAAAAAATCCAATTTATTCTTTCTACCTGTCCTTCTGCGGTCAACACGTTTCGAATTTGGTGAATTTGGTTTAAATGTTCTTTTCAAAAGATCTGCTCCGCGAGAGACACCACTACTTAAAGCCATTAAACCTAAAAGTAAAAAAAAAAACCATTTAAATAACTAATATTAGTATCGGACATTGGTGACTGACTGGGTAATCGTAATGGACTGAACGGAATCGGAGATGGAGGTGGTGAAGAAGGTGGAGTACAGTCGGGTGAATTGCACGGTGTTGCTGTAGGTGAATACGGATGTGTCGGACTAGGCGGTCTTGAGCAAACCCTGGGTACACCAGCACTGATGCCTCTTTCGTTTAATAATTTAGCTAGGCCTATCGTAGTGCTGAATGTAGAAGTTCCACGTTCGCGACATTGTGGACTATTTAAAACGGGTGGAGGTTGTTTCGCGGTAACGGACATTTGAGTTGGTGGCAAACTAGTGACGAAACAATGTAAAATCAATCGGTTTTTTTTAGATTAAAAATGAATTACCTAGGTGTAACTTGAGTGTTTGCATCAGGATGTAGAACTGTTGACATGGTGTAAGTGTAACTGGTTCCCGTAGATTCGAATTTCTTCCCAGGATGAATATAATCTGAATTTAAAAAAACCAAAAACTTGTTATTAAACAATCGACTTATCAATTATAAAAAAACTATACCATCGTCTTCTTCGTAATCTGTAAGCGTAAAATTCTCATCAAACTCTTCCAACTTGCGTTCACCCTTGACCTGGACGCCCGGTCTCTCCTCGAAAATTCCACCGAGGTGAGGAGTGGCCAACTGTTGCCAGTGGTGTAACGTAAGCGAACCTTTAAAAAAAATAAAAATAACAAAAATTCTTCATCGAAATCATCATCAAAATCCCAATGACAAGTTCTACCTTCCATCGGCTTGATGATTTGTAACTTCTCGGGCATGTGATACGGTCTGTAATTGAACGGACCGAGCCCCAACGACCCCGTCGACATAATGGAATCAGGCGTTCGACACTGAGCCGGCGTATGCGTTCCATCGCTCCCCAAATCGTAACACCCGTTTCGCTGAACCGAAAGTTGATATTCGTGTTCGCTTTGGCGTCTCAGACTCAATCGCCGCAACGCCGATTCCAAGTCCTTCGAACCGGGGATACCGGGTCGACCCAAACTCGTTATTGACCTACAAAAACAAAAACCGATCGTAAGAACGATAAATTACTCGTTTTTCTCGACAACTCACGAGCACATGCTGTCATCATCAGCGTTGTAATTGCTGTCGGTCATAACAGACCCCTCCGAATCTGAATTCAATAAACTGTCTACGCTGGAGGGTCCACTGCCCACGGAATAAGGTGTATCTAAAAGAGGAGCCAATGGAGGAAAAGTTCCATCGCCTCCTCCCAACGTAGAAGCGATCCCTCTGGCGGAGTAACAACTTGTGAGTGAACACGTCGTGGTCCCTTGGACGGCACTGGTTGATGTGTAAAGATGAGATAATTGTGCGGGCGTTGTGTGGGATGTAGCTGTGGTGTTCCGCCTTTGTCTCGCGTAGCGAACGGTTTCGAATATTTTGAGATTTTGAAGTCTGAAAAATCAAAAAAAATTTAAAATAAATAAAGCAATTTCAAATGGGTAACTCAACTGTTTGTCGCTTTTAATTTGTTGAGAGATTTCGTTGTCGGAGCTGAGAGAACTTTCCAATTCCGACGCGAGGGAATCGTTGTTGTAGTAATGTGCGAACGAGCGTCTGGTGGCGGTTGGTAAAGTTTTTCGTATTGCATCTCGTAGTTGTTCTTGGTTTTCGTGAAGCATTTCAACAACTTCTCTGTATTTTTCTTTCAAATCGGCCAACTCGGTCGTGAGTTCTTGTTGGCATTCTTTGGCTGCGTGCAAGTGCTGCTGCAAATCTTCATTTTCAACATTAATCTGAAAGTTATTTCCTGTTAAATTATCCAAAACGTTTTAAATACTCGAGTACCTTTTTGTTTTTTTGCTGGAAATCCACCAATTGTGCCAATAACATGGTGATCTCTTCTTGCTGTCGCAAATTGTCATCAATTTTCTTCGATAATTCCTCCGAAAGTTGATCCACGTTCATGTTAGCTTCGGCTGTATTTAAAAATTCCACATTTTGTGTGTTAAACGGTCATTTGGGTTCGTTTTTAAGAAATCTTACACAGCTGCCGCACAACATCTTTGACTAATTGCTGCTCTTTTTCCTCGAAAGTTGTCGTTTCGTCGTCTAAAATATTAGCCTCTGATTTGAGCTGCTCGTTTTCACCTTCCAATTTTCGAATCTTCTTCTGCAAAACGTCCCAACTTACGTGCAATGATATTCGATCGCGACAACTATGGTTTTTAGTTAAAAAAAAAAAATGATTTTTAGTTTTAAAATTTAAAATAATAATAATAATAATAAAAAATTACGTCGGTGATGTTGGATTTGAATCAGATTCCGAATAATCTAGATCGTGCGCGTATATTTGTAATAGTTCAGTTTTCATGGCTAACTCATGTTTGTACTGAGTTACCTAAAAATAATTAATTAATTAATGAAAACAACGCAAAATTTTTTTTAAAATAAATTTTTATACCTGATCACTGAGTAATGTCAGCTCTTGCTCCATTTGATCATTCTTCTGCTCAAAATCCCTGTTCCTCGCAAGCAATGATTGACCAATCCGTGCTGCCAACTCCAAATCCTTTTCTTTCTGCAAAAATTAAACCAAAAAAATCGTAAAAATAAACTAATATAAAGCATTTAAACCCGTACCTCTTCGAGAAGACGTGTAACAGCTTCGATATCATTATACGTTTTCGTCATCTGGCTGACACGATGCGAACATAACGCTAAAAACATAAAAAATACTTTTAAAAACAAACCCCAGTAATAGTTATCAACTAAAAATAAAAACAACATGACACCATTATTCCACCTGTGTTGTACAACTCGCTCACCCTTATCAATTTTTTTAATTTCCGTATAAAACCATCTGTTTACCTGGCAAGGTTTTGATTTCATGTTATAAATATAAACTAATAAAAGAAAATATGCTCAATAGAACATTAAAACTACACAAATCAAAATAAATTTGCAATGAACTGAACATGAGACAAAACCGTGTAAACAAACAAACAATATATAACACCACAATAACATATAAAAACCACAATACGATATGACATAAGTACCGATAAGCTAATCACATCTTAATTTGAGCTTTGATTTTAATATATATTAATGATAACAACATTTTTTTTTCAAATTTCTTTTTTGTATCACAATAATAATAATAATAAAAAAAAAAAAAAGTCAATAAAAATTACAGCTTTGTACACTTGTAACACTTACCGAAATATTTAAACGTCTCTTCAGCTTGTTCTGGACTCAGATCTACATCGGAGTCGAGTTGGAGTGCTGGTGATGGAATAAACCAGTTTTGATTTTCATAACCTAAAGCCATCAAAACAACAAAAAAATACATTAAAATTCGAAATTTTTCCTCTTCATTCAAGGTGAAGATAACTCAAGTTATGCAGGCCGCATATTGTTGCAGCTCAGCAATTACATGAAAATCGTTATTACCAGGCACATGAAAAACGTTAATTATTCAAAAACATTTCATCTCTTTGAGCCACGCCAACAAACTCACTTTTTTTTCAATCCACTTAAAAGTAATTAATCTTCGAACAATACTTCCTTATAATAATTAAAATAAAAAAATTTAATTTTTAATAAACAAAAAAAATTAGTTTATTTATTTATTTATTTATTTATTTATTATTATTATTATTATTATTTTTTTTTTTGTAAAATAATAAAATTTCTCTTTAATTAAATTTACCTGCACCAACTGCACGAGTTGGATCCAACACATTAATTGTATGAGGCGAGATCGGTGGATCTAAATCAGCTTCAAAAATCTCCATCTTAAATTTTTAAAAAATCCTCTCGAAAAATCACACAAAACGTACAAATCTTCCCAAAATGATGCAACCACAACACTAACACACTAAAAAAAAAATGATAATAATTTCTACGAAAATCCGACGCAAATTGGCGGCAAAGGATGGCAATGAAATTGGGTCACAAACTGAAGAATGAACACGTAAAGATTACATCGAGTGATTAGAAAATTACAACTAAATTCAGTAAAATGAGCCCAACAACACCACTGGTGCGTACGAGACCGACATCGCGGCATGGCGTGTAGCAGAAAAATTCCATGTTGGATATATCGATCGACCCCAAACCCAGTTTGAGGAGCGGTCGTCATAGCAACCCAGCTCCCATAATCAATACGGAGTCTGCGATGCGGCGAAATAAGTATTCGCACCTCAATACTATTTTTTCGCACAAAATGAAGGAAACAATAAGAAATACACGCTTCGTTCGACGTAAAGGTCGAATGTTGAAGCGTGCAAAAAGTAATTACGGAAGTGTTTAGTGGAATATGTGTAAATAAATGCAAAAAGTGTTTACCCGAGTATTGTTCAAAAACAGTCTCCATTTTAAGCGGATATCTCAGCTAGAGATCAAATTTCAAAACCTTCTAAACTTGGTTTCAGTTGTCTCGTTTTGTTCTTTATTTATTTCTCTTAACCTTGCGTGAGAAAAGAAAATTTCTTTGCCCCTTAAGGGATAAAATGGAACTCTTTAACCCTTGGATCCTCACAAAAAACAAAAAAAAACGAGTTTTTAAGCCTGTTTTATGTGTTTTCTTATTTACTATTATACTATTTCCTTGTAGTTTTACCCTCGCTTTAACTCGCTTTTGCATTTCAATTCCCGAAATAAATTTTTTTGTTTGTCAATTAATGGTGGACACGCAATTATTCACAAGTCAGTTGAGTTCCAAATTGCACGTTTCTTACCTGAGAAGGTAGTTAATGTGTCGGCCCGTAGCTTGTAGCGTGGAATATGTTCCTCGATTAGGCTAATAATCTCAACTTCAGGTTGGTCTTTATAATTGCAAATATCTGTAATGTAAAAATAAAAAAAAATTATTAATAGGTGCAAAATTGTTTGTGTTTAAGTTAATTGCCATCTTAAAATGAAATTAACCTTTGAGTATTTATTTAATCTCATTAATGCATTGTTTTTTTGTTTTTTTGTGTGTTTAAAACCGCATTTTTCTGTATCTTAGCAGATGCACGATTTGTTTCGCACTATCTAGTGTCGGATTCATAAAAACAACATGGCGGCAGATTTAAAAAATGCTTGTTCATCAGTGCCATCTATTATCAATAAGTATTACCTGTCAGAGTGCTGGCATCCGACAAATTCAAGTCATTTTTTATTCGTTTAATTTTGTCATATTTATTCGAATCTATCACTCGATGGTTCCTCCTTGAAGCGTCATATGAATCCAGTTTGATTGTTAGGAAGCCGATGATGGACAATTCTGTCGCGAATACCCGTAGTGAAAAGGACGAGAAGAACTGTATAAATAAAAGAATAAAATAGAAAAGGAATATATAAATAAATAAAAATAAAAAAAATTATCTGGTACAAACCAGTTTCGTGTTAACACATCCAAACAAATAAAAAAAGAAAATAAAAAAAATATAAATTACTCGTGTCCTTTATACATCAAAACTAAGTAGACTAGAAAGTTTAATTCATCTTAATCTAACCCCATTAACACTAGTAGGTTCTTTAAACCAGGAAATCTTCAAGATTTGAAACACTTCCCTTTTTTCATCACAAAACAAAGAGTTAAATAATAAAATCGAAAAATCTAAATTATGTAATGAGTCACCAGGTTGAGGTAAAGTCCCGCCTATTACGCGCACATCCACTTTCCATCCAACAAATTCATTGACAGTTGTCTGATGTTGATCTAATTTAAAGTTTGTTCACCAAATTTGTTGGCACATTTTTCTTTTGCCAAAAATAAAGACCAAGGCGTTTTTAAATCTGGATATTACGCGCAGTCTCTTGTCCTTCTAGATATTTCTTCCCACTACAACAAAAAAAATGGTATTTAAATTGTTGTTTTTTTTGTTTTTTTTTTTGTTTTTTTTGCGGTATTTAATTTTAATTCTGTAAATTTCATTTTTTGCTGCATTTTCTATGAGCGTTGAAAAGTTATGAAAATCTATGTTGAGTTTTACCCGCTAGGTACTGTGATTTTCAATCTCTATGTTTGGTTACATTTTAGCGGCTTAATTCCTAATCAGTTTTAATTAAACATAAATATTTGCTCGCGATTAATTTATTTAGAAAGTTATCGTTAAAGCACTTACTGATCAACACTCATTGATGTGGTCAGCCATTGAAGCACAAAGCGGGAAGTTCATTGGGTAATTATGGAGTGAGCGCCATCTGTTATCCAGAAATTAAAACAATTAGCCGGAAGTGATGTCCTTCAGCCGGGTTTTATTCGAGCATCGGGGAAATTAAAAGTCGATTTTTTGTTTTGAAATGATTTTATTCAACTATTCTGTTTTTAACAAAAATATGATGTAACAATTGAAAAAAAACAACGAATTTGAATTTTATTTTTGAATTTTACCAAATTAAAAATTTATTAAGATAAAAAAAACGGATTTTTATTTTATTTTTAAGTAAATAAATTAATCATCTTTATTTCATTAGCGTCATAAATTAAATCATAATGTATATTACGTCTTACAGCTCATAGATGAAACTTGACACCATACTTATTCAACCTAAGCCGGTCTACCGTCTCCACCAATTTGGAGATTGTACTAAAGCACAATCAGTTATTCCAACCATTCTAACAAATATCTAAATTCATATATAAATGAAAAAACAAAAAATAAAATAAAAAATTAATATTTCTTCCAGTTTGAACGCTAAAACTAAATGCGAGAGATATTCAAACTTATTTCATCCTACACCGTAGTAAAAACACTCGTACCGTCTTCGTAAATTCAAAATACAATAATATCCTTACAAACTTAAAAACTCCCATTCTTGATTACTTAATGACAAAAAATCAAATACAACTACAGTTGTAATAATAATAATAATACATATAAAAAAACCACATTTCTAAATTACAATAATAACCGTTAACTGTTCGATCACACAGAAGTCTCATTATTTTGATTGAGTTTCACGACGAGGCCCTCGCTTTGATTCGGAGTAGTTATAGGGGTCGGCGAATCGATCTTAATCATGATTGGTGTATCGTCTTCGTCCTCTTCCTCTGCCATAGTCGAAAGACGCTTTCGCTCCTCTTCATTCATCGCGTCTTTTTTGGTTCCTCTTTTTTTCGTGTGACTAAATAAAACAAAAATTAAAAATTATTTCCTAAAATCACGGCCATTTTGAATTATTATTTACTTATTGTCAGTATGATGCTTATTAGAGTCTCCAGTGTGATTCACACCGTTAATCGCTTTGGCGTTATTCACTTGCTTCCAGATTCCACTTTTATTAACCTCTTCCGAAATATTAATGTTCGGCTCCGGTTCCGGGTAGTGTTGTAAGTTCTCAATGGGAATCTTCATGATATTCCCATTATACAGAGAAATTTCCAAATTCTCACCATCCGCAAACTGAATTCCTGGAACATCAGATGGAGTCTGTTTTGAAATAAAACCGTCCACAAACGAGAATAAACATTTTTTGACAAAAAAAAACAAACAAAATAATCACCCTAAATTTATCATAAGGCTTCTCGGTCTCATCCTCCTCCCGCTTCTTACGACTCGATTCGGGCATAACGTCGTCTAAAATTTTCAATTCCCGCTGAGTAAAAACCAAGTCTAAAAGTTTCCGAACCCCGATCATGATGACAAGCTGCGAATAAACGCACAAATTGATTTAAAAACATCATTTCATCGAAACGAAACATTATTACCATAATGGGGAAAGCTATAGAAGTCGATTTAAACGTCTTAACGACCCATAAAGTGACTAAACAAGCAATTTGAATGAATGTAAACAGATAAACACGTTTAAGCGGAACTTGTCGCAAAAACGTGTAATCGGGTTGATATTTCGCGGGCATAAACATGATGAGAATGCGGTCAAAAAACTATAATAAAAATTTAAAAAAATAAATAAATAAATGTGTGTATTTGACTTTAATTCGTATTCATTTACCTGGAGATCTTTTAGCGATGAGGTACCCATATAGAGGAAAACGCCAAACAGCACGGGCATAGGAATACACTATACACAAAATTTGGCGCATTAAATTAATCAGTCACGGCCACTTTTTGATATTCTTACACGAAGAACCGGGGTTAATATGACTGACAGTCCAATCATAACGAAGATGGCCATGTGCGTAACACGCTGTTCGCGTACACCTTTAAATTTTGGCTTTTCTCCCGGCGCGGCACATTCCGACTCCACTTTGAGCGTGTTAACGTGAGTGACTGACAAAACAGTGCCAGCAACGAACCATGGTAAACCCATGAAGGAACAGATCAAAATTAAAAACGCCAATACGAAAAGATCCAAATGATATCCACCCCCTTTCTGAAAAACAAAATTTCATTTTCATTTTTATCTATAAAATAAAATAAAATAAAATAAAATAAAATAAAATAAATTCGGTTTACTTTGAGTTTATGTTCTTTACGATTAACAATCACAGCCGTTATTTGCTGGTCCATGAAGATGAGGATGGTGGCGAGAAGCGCGGGGATAATTGCCGCTATTGAAGTCCACCATTTGTTTTTTTCGCCGAACGGGTGAATAAACCACCCACGTTCTTTGCTCGTCGGCTGTAAATACAGAATTTGGAGTATATTTTATCAAAAATTAAAAACGAGTCAAAACAATACCTCGAATTTTTCCGGAACGTCTAATTTAGGCGTGGGAATACCAACGAGAAAGTCCAATAATGTCATGGATAAAATAGCAATAATCACCGCAAAGTCATTAAATATTTGTCTCACCTTCAAATTTTTTTTATTATTATTATTTCATTATTAAAATTAATTCATTTTTTATATTACCTTCGATGGGAAAAAAGATGTCGTCTTGAATTCTTTAAGAGTAAAAGATATGATGTAAGTGGAAGCGAACAAAATAATGGACAAAAAGAAAACATCGGGGTAATAAGAGCAACCGGTACCAAGCAATGTGCCATTATTAGCCTTTAAAAAGAAAAAAAATTAAAATATCGAATATCGAGAATTAATACGAACTTACTAAACATTCTTGTCGTGTAAACATGCTCCAGTTGGTATTCAACTGATCGAATTCGGTTACATTCTCGCCGGGTTCGCAATTGCATTCCTGATTAAACAGAGTCGCTGGCAGTGCGTTCACCCTGAAATCATCTCGGATTTCCAATAACTAAAATTAGTATTCGACATTTTTTAAAAATAAATGTTTTAAAATTCTAAAAATCCTCTCTTACATTCACAATGGCATTGTAAATAAAAATGAGCGATATCAAACAGGCAAAATTCTCTTCGGTGAAACGTGTGATGTAACAAACGAATGCACTCGCGTCTAATGCCACGAGTATAAACAGAATAATACTCGTCCAAACGCCGATCCATAAGCGAAAAGGCAGATACTCAATGTTATTATCGCTGGTCCACAATAACAAATCAAAAATCAAAAGTTATGCGACAATCTAACTCGAAAACGTTCAAGTATTTTGCCAAAAAATTGACACTTTCAACTTACTCGCAAAAAATATACGCGATTGTTTCAAACACTAATACTGGACCCGTACTGCTTAAAATGGTGAGTGGTTGACCACTGAATGCGGCGTAAATAATACCACAAACACAACCAGCCACGAGACTTTCCAAAGCCGCCTGTTTTTAAAAAAAAAAGAAAAAAATTAACATTTTAAAAAAAAAAGAATAAAAGTCATTTCTTAACCATCAAATTATTCGTTGCTTTGCCGAGCAGTCCTCCAAATGTGATGATTGGTGTGAGACAAGCGAAATATAAAAAAATAAAAGATGCCAAGCATTGAATAGCCATCGCATCTTTAAAATCCGACCAATACCACGGAGCTTTTCGTTTTATATCATTTATTAAGCCGCCAAATAACCTGTAATTTAATTATATTTCACCAATGATATTAAATTTATTTTTTCGCTATTTAATACCTGCCGGTTCGTTTTAAACCGCATTCTTCTCTTAATTTCTCCTCTTCGGCCCCATCGTCAACTTCTTCTTTCGGTTGATCTGGCGCTTTCCGATGATCCTGAATTACAAATTTTATTAAAAATCAAATTATTAAAACGATTTACTCGATTTACTTGAGATGGAATTTTTTGAGGTGGTTCGATTCTTATACTGGGATCCCATTCGCCGGGTGGAAGAACTGTAACGGCGTCGAGAAATTCGTCCACACCCGCGAGCAGGTCGAGACGGCATTTACCCTTGTACGCAACATCGTGAAACACTTCGTCCGCTAACAATGTTGCTACAGCTCGACCGATTTCATGATATCGAGCTACATTACCCTAAAAAATAAAAACAAAAAATTATTTGTTTTTGCTCGTCGATTATACAACGTGCCTGCGGTCCAAGAAGAATAAATATAAACTTGGTTGGTAAAGGAACTTCGGTTAAATCACCTGTAAAATTTTAAAAAAATGTTTTAACTTAATTTTTATTTAAGTAACGAGAATTCTTACCTAAAAATACAGCTTGTGATAGTCTTACAAAAGCGCAAATCGTTCGCTCCATAAAATCCAACTCTCCGACTAAAATATTGGACGCTTCAGCACCAGGTGGAAGTTTTTTCATAAAATGTTGATTGCCCTAATTTGATTTAAAAAAAAAACAATTTAAAAAAATGATATTTTACGGCAAAATCATTTACTTTTATTTGTTGAATGTCAGTAGCACTAGCTGTCGATAAAATGTTGTCATGATTATTACTCTGTAAATGTCCACCAGAGTGATTCTGAGTAAGAGAAGCTCCACTAAGACTCGGCTGCAAGTGATCTCCTTGACTCGGCGAACCTAATTGATAAAATAAGAAAAAATTAAATAAATCCAATTGAACAGAAAAATCAATAAGCCCGAACGGCAACATTTCACTTATTCATTATCATTACCGACTCGTACTTCATCGAGGACAAAATCAATATAAAGTTAATCAAATATTTAAAAAAAAGTCTTTTCAAAGACAAAAATAATGAAATATATGCAAATTAAAGCAATAAGTA
The DNA here is from genome assembly GCA_000239455.1 of Strigamia maritima. Taxonomy (NCBI): domain Eukaryota; kingdom Metazoa; phylum Arthropoda; class Chilopoda; order Geophilomorpha; family Linotaeniidae; genus Strigamia; species Strigamia maritima. The sequence goes on along the minus strand of JH431646.1, from coordinate 230,569 downwards.
ACGAAATACTCAATTAAATAGAAAATAAAAGTTAAAAAGCCCCAGAGAAAATAGAATTTTTAAATATAATATTAAAAAAACATGCATTTTGAAATGAGAAAACGGGTACCAGGTAACTCTTGAAAATGAACAGCTTTTACGCTTTGATTAGCCAAAGTAAGAGCAGTGGCAGCAGGCGTCGAATGACTACCATTTGAAGGTTGCGACTGCGTCGGGTTAACTTGTTGTTGTTTACCGGGAAGTAGAAAGCGGCCGTAATGATGCGATTCAGCCGTGTTTGTGGGACTAGTAGGAGGTTGCAGAGGAGCAGGTTGGCCAGTTGTGGCAGAAACTGTAGTGTTTCCTTCCTGAGTCATACCTACATCGGAAAAGAAGGAACCGAGAAAAAGTAATAGAAGCTAGACCACCATAGAATAAGAAAAATGTTAAAAGAGAAAGTTCGATTTCGCACAGCGCATTAAGTAGTTTTAAAACCAAAATATAAAACCTAGGCGGGGGTTTTACTTTTACTGCTCGAATGAACACGTCCGATGTCTGCCAACGAGCGAATGAGAGGAATACGAGAAGTCTTGTTGTCGTGCCGTCTTTCGTGTAGATGACGATGTCTTTTGAGGAGAATTTCCTTGATTCGATCTCTTTGGTCATCTTGGATATGTTTAGCGTTTACCATGTTCTCAAGAACAAGATCTGAAATAAAAAACTTGATTTTAATTTATTTATTTATTTTTTTATTAGTATTTTTTGTTTTACTAATTTTTAGTTTTTTATCATTATTAATTTTTTTTTACCTGCGATTTGCTCTAAACTCGTTCCTTCCAAATCCAACATGACAGTTCCATTGAGTACACAACTGCGTAACTCGAACAGAGAATGAAGAGATAAAGTTGCAACGTGCGGTTTCGACCACCGATTTCCTCCTTCTTCCACATCTTCTTCGAATTTCACCCATCTGGCCGTTTCTCGCCATTCAACTTCATCTCCATCAATATGTAACTCTTCCATTTCACTAAAAAGTGGATGTGATTCGTGCATATCATCTTCCTCTTCGCCTAATAAAAAATGCACGCGCTGAGCTGGTGGTGTCACTATAAAAAAAAAATAAAAAAATGTAAATTAAAAAATAAAAAAGACGAAAATTTAATTTAAAATAAAAAAGAAGAAAATTTAATTTAAAATAAAAAGAAGAAAATTCCAACTTACAAGGCCTGTCATCTCCAGATTCCTCTCCGCGGCGATGTCGATGATGATGATGTCTGTGACGTCTATGTCTAGGGTGACGTTTATGAGTGCTTCCGATATGGACACCAACATACACATCATGAGCGCGATGCCCTAAAATCGAATTAAAAATTATTAAAAATTTCTAAAAAAAATTTCTAAATAAACAATTATTTTTTATATAATATCAACTCCAGGAACCACGCATGAGGTCATACATGTAAGAACTATTATTCAGGAGTTTCTTTTTTATTTTATCAAAATCGACATAAAATAATCAAATTTTACAACAGTAATTAATTTTTTTTCTAAAACCTAGTTTTTTATTATAACATTTTAATGTCTCAATATGCGGCGACTGGTACCAATGAGGAAACACGCTCAATTAATTAATATTAATATTTCGAGACAACAATTTAATTACAATAAAAAAATAAATAAATAAGAAATGTAGAAATTGATTTTATAAAATGTAAAAAAGATTTAAAATATTATATAAAACTCGGAATTTTATATAAAAAAATAAATAAAATAAATATTTTCTTATATAAGCGAATATTACCTTCAAAATCTTTATCGGTGTAACTCGGATGGCTGTTGAGTGCCCCCTGATCTTTGATGGCTTCATCATATATTAACGGGTCCATCACGTTCTAAGCGCTCGGCTGACTTAACTAAAACATCGATAATAAGAAAACCAACTTTAAGTTACCGCTCATGACGCCAGCTCACACGTCACGATTCTTATCACTAAACACTAGAGAAAACGGCTTCGTCCGGTATTAGGAAAGAAAGCCACAGTCCAAGTAAAAGAACGGAAGAGCGATGACCACAACCCAATAAATAATAATTCTAAATTTCCAAAATCAATTTAACAAACTTTAAAAATAAAAAAATAAAAAAAAAAAATAAATAAATAAATAAAAAAAATTTAAAAAAATGGATAATTATATTTCCGGTAGTTTAATTACAGTTTCCTCTCCACTTTAGCTAAGTAAACCACCTTATTATCACTGGCATCTTTACTTAACAGAGCAAACACATTTTATCACAAGTTAAAGACACTAAAGAGTGCGACAGTCAATAACACTACCAGAAGACATCGACATACTTCACATTTTTCTCTTACAGTTAGTAATTTGCAAAAACTCATTATGACTTATATAAGGGACACTGAGATACATATTTCTGATAAAATGACAAATAATAATTCAAAGAAAAACTAGGGTGGAGACGCACAAGGCCACTAACCTCAATTCAAAAATCATAAAAATTAAGTTTTTTTATTTTCATTTTTTTTTTAAATTAAAAAAAAAAAATAAAATAAAATGAAATTTGAAAATTTCAAACATTTTATTTATTTATTTTTTTTAAAAAAAAATATTTATTCGCAAAACGAGTTAATTAACTTTTAAATATTTATGAGGGGCTTTGAAAGGACATTATAGTGGATATTACTTCTGATTTTTTACCCTGAGACGTTGCATGGCCTCTGTTTTTTTTATCATTGCGACATTTAAGGTTGTTATTACAACTACTTACCTAATGTTGTACTTGTTGTTGAAGTCCTTCGATAGAAAGAAACGATGCTACCACGTGGGCTGCACGAGTTCGTGTAAACTGACTGACGCCGATTGCCAACTGTAGCAGTACAACATTAGCGAGTATAAAAAGCCTCGTTTTTTGTTGGGAGTGCTTTTTTATCTGTTACGTCAACTCTTGTGTAATAGTAATAAAAACATTAAATTATGATTTTCTTTTTAATTTTTGAGGAGGAAGATTCTTTCTATTCTTTGGATATTAAAAAAAATAAAAAAAAAAAATAAATGAGAACTTTGCAAAAAGACACAACTGTATCAATAAGTGAAATGTAAACATTCTTTTTCAACCATGGTCACAAAGCCACTAAATGTATTAAATGTCAATCCAATTTATGACATATATATATTCGTGATAGTTATCATCTTATCCTTCTTAACATTTAAATCCGAAGGTTAATACACCCGGGGTCAAAGGGAAAAAAATCAGATAATAAACAGAAACATCTTATAATAAAAATTAAAAAAAAAAATCATTTATTAAAAATAGATGAACCGTTTTGAATCAAGTAAAAATAGAAGCTAAAACTTTACAAACTCGGGATTAAAAGCCATAAAAGCTTCCATTTTTAATATCGATTTTTAAAATTTCACAATTTTTCGTGAAGAGAAAAGGTGAGTCTTTTTTTTCTTTTTTTTTGAAGCCAACAAAAATCCCAAAATAAATTTTGGAAAGTTTTAACCTTCGAGTTATCCAAGTGTCTCACAATATATACACTTTTTACACTTACTTGTATAAATTTCTTCTTTTAAGAAAAAAAATTATTCCTAAATTGATCCGATGAAATTTACATGTTTGCCTCACAAATTCCTGCAAATTAAAAAAAAAAAAAAAAAAAATTAAAATTAAAATTAAAATTAAAAAAGAATCCAGTAATCTTTAAACCTACACTTTTATAATGAATGGGAATGAAAAAAATGTAAAATTTCTCAGGAATTAGGATGTGAACTTGACACACTCCACTCGCCTTTTATCTTTTTCAGATTTAAAAAAAATCGATTTCAAACTTCTTTATAAAACCGAATAAAATTGATAATTACACGTGTATTATAAAAGCCTAGATATTCCATCGATAATAAAAAATAACATAGAAATTGTGATACAGATGTTAATGCGCATGAGTCAATGGGAAACTGTTGATTTCCTCTTCAACGTCATATGCGAGAGGTCATTTCCATTCTTAAATTCGGCAGTTTTTCCCATTTTTAATATAAAATAAAATTGAAAAAAAATCATGATGCGACTACGTGAAGATCAAAAAATTGATTTATAGATGACTGCTTGAGAGACAAAAGACAATACGTGTCTCGAAGGGTTGAATCCGTGCTAGATGACGTCAGACGATGTTCAAGAATAGATTAATGTTGTGTTCATTGATTTGCTTTAAGTTTTAATATTATTCATCTATTAATTCCATTTTCTCCTTCTTATTATGAATGATTTATAATTCCAGATTTCCAGATTGGCTAAAATCACGATCAGATAACTCGAATGATATTATATTATTGCATAAAATATATTTATATACATTTAAAAAAATAAATTTTGATTTCATTGAGTAATATTGATCTAACAAAAAAAAAAAAAAAAAAAAAAAAAAATTAACTTTTCTTATCTCATGGTTACGGCTGGAAACAGGAAAAAGTTGTCGATCGCAGTAAATTTCAACCCCAAAAAAAAAAAAAAAAAAAAAAATAAGGAAATAAATGTCGGCGTCACAACTTTAAACTCCTGAGAAATTCAAAGCGCGCGGACTCGGCGATTTTACTTGATGAAAATGAACACAAAACAAATCATAACGACATATGCAAGGTGGGGAAGCCTCCAATCCGGTGTCAAGTTGACAATCTCGCATTCGTGGATGGTTTTTAGTGAACGTAAGGTAGAGATAAGTCAGATATGGAGATATTAGTGGTTGAATTCGATTATTATATACCGGGGATTTGTCAAGGAGCACTAGGGTTGCGATTGATGGGAAATACTACGAAGAATTTGATCTGAAACGTGATCCCATTTTCTTTGTCCCAAGGCCACCGATGGTAACGGACTTGCTTTGAAAATCATTTTTCTCACGTTTAAATTGCGCTTTCCCTACTTGGAATTGAGATACAGAGATGGTTGAGATAGATGACGCGATAACAATTGTATTTATTTCGTGCTTACCGGCATTTGAAGGAAATGTAAGCAGCTCCACACGCAAATGCATCCTACCGTTGCCAATACTGTACTGCATTTGCGGCGATCCCACAATTCAAGTTCTAAAGCAGACGAATCACGTTGCCGTTCCAAATTACATGACGTACTAATTCCGAGCGGTCTTGATCGGATCTTATTAAGAAGGATTAAATTATTTTTATTTGTCACATTTTTTTTAAACTTAAATTGTATTTTTTTTTTTCCTTTCAAAATTTGAAGACTTTATTGATATAAAATTAATTTTTAAAATGATCGTTTATTCAAGTTCCGTACATTTCCGCCACAACTTGTGAGCGCTCAGAGATCGGGTGCCGCCATTTTCAAAACAAACAAAAAAAATATAATTAAAGTAAGAAAATGTCAATAAAATCTCCCAAATCTTGGATTTTGATGCACATTTTGCTACGTTTTACCATGTTTTGGGATTTTTATTCACATTTTGCCGATGTTCTGGTTTGATCAGGGATTAAATGATGCGCCCGGTAATGACGGCCTTGATTATCGAGCGAATACCGTGGGTCATGGTACAACAAAAAGGCCCGTTCACTCCGCTTGTTTAAGAAAATGTATAGAATTCATAATTACGTTAAACTTAAAAAGCGATATGTGGAAAAAATTTTAATAAAGTTCTAGCTAAAGTATAAATCAACTATATTACAAATATCTATATTTTTTATAGATTGCCGCCATTTTTATTTCTCAACCGGAAGTGCATGACGGCCTCGCTGACCAAGTCGGTCGCGTAGCACATTTTATGCTGGAATATCTGGCATTTATATAAATTCAGACGAAAAACATGCCTCCGAAAACGAAATCTTCCGCTCCCACTAAGAAAACCGAACAAAAGAAGAAGGAAAAGATTATCGAGGTATTCTAAAAAATCCTGCTTTTTTTTAAATCAAACAAAAACACCGGGCTAATTAAATTAACAGCTTGCTACACCATCCACGTTTCTCTTTCCAGGATAAAACGTTCGGTTTGAAAAATAAAAAAGGAGCAAAAACCCAAAAATTCATTCAACAAGTTCAACACCAAGTAAAATCTAGCGGCACCAAGAAAGTAAACAAAAATATTTGATTAATTACATTCTGTAAACTAATCAAATGTATTTTAAATTTCGCAGGTTGATGAGAAAAAAACTGAAACAACTAAAGTTGATAAGAAAAAGGAAGCATTAGAATTAAATCAACTGTTTAAACCTGTGAACCAAAAGGTTGAGAAAGGAACTGATCCGAAATCGGTCTTGTGTGCGTTTTTCAAACAAGGGCAATGCGCAAAAGGCGATCGTTGTAAATTTTCTCATGACCTTAATTTAGAGAGAAAAGCCGAGAAGAGGAGTATTTATGTGGACATGAGAGATGATGGTATCAATCAATGAGGAGAAAATTAGAGGCACGTTTTTAATTATAGATATTGCGTTTTTCTTACAGATAACATGGACAATTGGGATGAAGATAAACTCAAGGAAGTTGTCGCTCAAAAGCATGCTGAAGCGGACTTGAAACTCAAAACCGAAATTGTAAAGAAATGGGAAACATAAAATCGCTTTGTTTTATGCGTTAAAAGAGCGATTTTTACTCATTTAAATGCATAAATTGATTCCATTTTTATTTATTTTCTATTTAGATTTGCAAATATTTCGTGGACGCGCTGGAGAAAAGTAAATACGGTTGGTTTTGGGAATGTCCGAAAGGAGAAAAATGCATCTATCGACACGCATTACCACCTGGATTTGTGCTTAACAAAGACAAGAAAAAAGAGGATAAGGTCGATGAATTATCTATCGAGGATTTGGTCGAGAAAGAGGTAATTTTATTCAAATTTCATCATTTTTTTGTGTTAATTCTTAAATTTTTCATTTATTTTTACAAATAGAGAATAAACTTAGGCTCAAACTTGACCAAAGTGACGCTAGAAACATTTTTAGCTTGGAAAAAAAGGAAGCAAAAAGAAAAGAAAGACACGAACCAATCGGAAGAAGCGAGGAAAAAGGCTGAGTTTAAAGCGGGACGGAGCATCGGGCTCAGTGGGAGAGAAATGTTCACTTTCCGACCGGAAATGGCAGCTGAAGATCAGACTGAAGATGACGAAGTTGCTTTCGATACGTCTACTTATGCTCAGGAAAACAAAGTATATTATAAATAACAACAACAATGCTAAAAATATCTACTTTTTTGAATTTTTGAATTGTCTCCAGGATGATTCACCCATTCATGAAGTAATACTGGACAACATCAGAGCTCAAGCGACTGAATCATCGGATTCAACCGGTAATGTCACACAAAGGGTGTATCCTGCTGCATGTAGTAACAACATTGATGGTAATGAAGAATGATTAAAAAGTTATATAAACATTAATTCGTGAAATTTGTTTAATAGAATCACAAAAACTGGGCGAAGCATCTGGCGGAATGGAAGTAGACGATGCGTCTTTAGCATCCCCGTTGACGCCCGAGGAGGTGCCGATTGACGAAGACTTATTTGCCGACGACGATGAAGATCTCGACGAATTGGAGGAAAATTTAGACGAACTGGAATTGAATGCATGATGAATTTTTGTTTTAATAATTCACCAAATGTATCATGAAAAAGAAACTGATCATTAAGTTTTTCTGTTGGTTAATTTTGCTCACGTTTTAATGTAAAATACAATTGAAGTTCGAAAAATAAACTGAATACTACTTTTGAATAAACGAGAAAGTTTTTTTATTTTTTTTGGGTCAGACATAGACAAATAACCGAGCAAATAACATTGATTTTTTACCACGAGGTGTCGCAACGCTACTGCGGATTTGTTAGAGCGCTTCGAATTGGCTTTCGCCATAACTAGCAGACTATTACGATGAATTCAAGATCAAATTTCAGTAAGTTAACGATGAAAATAAACAAAATGACGGTAGAAATGAAATGAAAACTTTAGATTTCGCCGAATTGCAAACACCGGAAAATTACGGCAATCCCGAAAATGCGAATCCAAATGAAAATCGTAAACGACCGATTGCAAGCACCAGTTCAAGCAGGTGCAGTACAAAATAATTAAAAATCTTATTGAAATTTGTGATCGTAAATTAAAAAAAAAAAAACAAAAATCACCTGTTTTCAGTTTTCCGCCAAGTAGCAACATCAAGACACCGAATTTGAAAAGATTAAGAAATCTTTCATTTCCACAAACCGAAGCAACAACCGATGAAAAGTATTAAAATTAATAAGCGCGATTGTTTAATACTTACTTTCATTAAATCCATTTCTAGTAAAACGGAAAGCTCTGTCGAAACTGCAACACCTAAATACGTACACAGTTAAGTCTCTTAATACTTCGAAAAACCTTTAAAACTAATTAAACTTTGAATTAGATTTTGAGCCGAACGTACAAACAACCAAATCCCCTTTTTTCCAAGATAATACACCAGAAAGCACATCTACCGACCGTACTCCCGTTGCAAGAAGGTATAGATATATTAAAAAATTCGTTCAAAATACTCAATTTCATCATTTCATTATTTAGTCCGAATGTCTTTAAAACACCGAATTTACAAGGAGTCAAAAAATATGACAGCAACGGCAGAACAAAGTACGATTCATTCAAATTCAAATTTTACGATTCATCAAAAATTCATCAAAGTTACTCGATTTAGTACCTCGACATCAAACCCACGATTGAATTGTACCACACCGAGATCATCCCGAAGTAAAATCGCCAGCAAAGTGCCTAGTTCCACCAGATCCAACGAACCCTCAGCTGTTGTTGGTATAAAAAAAGACAAAAAAATAAAAATAAAAATTTCTAATCAAAAATCTGATCAGCTATTGTCGAAGGACGAGGAGTAGCACGAGGAGAAATCGGTTTAGCGGCCATCGATTTAAAAATTCCTGAATTACTTTTATCTCAGTTTTCTGATTCTACCACATACGTTAAAGTGATCAGCAAATTACAGATTTTATCACCTGTCGAGGTTCCTAAAACGCGTTTAATCGACATTTACATTCAATTTCTAAAACATTTCTTCGTTTCAGATCATAATGCCAAACACAGCGTGTGAAAATGGGGCAATGAGCAAACTTTTCCGACAAGTTAGCAACCAATTTAGCAACACGACCATCACCACGGTGCAGCGCAAATATTTCAATGAAACCAAAGGACTTCAATACGTAAAAGACTTGTGCGTACCCGAATACAAAGGCGTCGAACTTGAAATTGCATCAAAGTAGAATAAAAATTTAATTACCATAATAAAAAAAAATTAAAAATTTCTAAATTATCTTTCCTATTTCAGATATTATTGTCTCGCGACTGCAGCTGCATTATTAAAATACATCGAATTCATTCAAAATATCATTTACGCACCTCATTCGCTCAAAGTTGTATTTGCCGGAAGTGAAAACACGTGCCTTATCGACTCCCATTCGGCGCGATTTCTCGAACTGACGATAAATTTACAGAATCCTAAAAGCACTCAATCTCTAGTCGGCGTCGTCAATCACACTAAAACGGTCAGCGGAGCTCGTTTACTCCGAGCTAATATTTTACAGCCGCCGTGCGACATCGAAACGATCGAAGCACGTTTGAATTGTATCGGCGAACTGACGGGTAGCGAACTGCTTTTTTACAATGTGCAATCGGTGCTGGAGAAATTCATAGATGTCGATCATCTCTTATCGCTCTGTATTCAAATACCGAAAGATGAAAGCGTGAAAACAGCTGAGAATAAAATTAATCAAGTGATTTGTCTTAAGCACACTTTGGAGCTGATCCAACCGCTTCACGAATCGCTTAAGGATTGCCAAGATCCGTTGTTATCGGCTTACAAAATTGTAAGATGTTAATTAAATCGGAATTTTTTATTTTTTTATTATTATTTAATAATTTTTTTTTTATAATTAGATTTTAGAGGATGGTCGCTACCAAGTGATTTTGAATAAAATTTGTGAAGTTGTTCAAGAGGAAAGTAAATATTTGAAAGGAGTTTTGAACATGAAGGCTCAAAAATGCTTCGCGGTGAAGCCGAATGTCAATGGTGAGCGGGCAATTTATCTATTAGATAGGTTAAATTATGTTTTCTTTGATAGGTTTGCTGGATGTTGCTCGAAGAACGTATTGCGAATGTGTTGGAGATGTTGGAGGTGGTTATCGAATGATTTATTAAATTAAAAATTATTTTTATTATTTTTTTTTTTCATTTTAGATATTATACATCAATTGGCAGAAAAATATAATTTGCCTTTACGCGTTGTGTATAATAACAGCCGTGGTTTTTTCATTCAAATATCGAATTATAATACCGAAATGAGCGAAAAACTGGACCAACTTTCAGCTTTGTTTGTTAAGAAGACGAAATTTAAGAATACCATTAGTTTTACAACGGAAGATTTGGTAAATAAAAATAATTTAAAAAAAAAAAAAACATAAAAATGTAATTATTTTATATTTTTCTTTCAGATAAAAATGAATGGTAAAATAAATACAAGAAATTTCCATTTTTTCAATTGATTTCTGAATTTCTATTGATCTTAGATCGCATTCGGGAGTCCGTCAGTGAAATCTACTTGATGAGCAACGTGTACGTTTCACCAAAGTAAATTTTAGCTTAATTCATTAAATTTTACTCTGATTTTAAAAGAATTATCAGCCAACTACTCAGCCAAATTCGAGAAGAAATTATCATTCTCTACAAATTAACCGATGCAGTTGCCATGTTGGATTTAATGTCATCGCTCGCCTGCGCCTGCACATTGTCTCAATACGGTATTATATGCAATTCAAACTCAAAAAAATGAAAAATTGAATTAAAACAAAATATTTCTTACAGTTCGTCCCGAATTCACCGATACATTAGCCATTAAGAACGGCCGACATCCAATTTTAGACAAAATGGTAGCCAGTGTAGCCAATAACACGGTAAATATAACAAATTTAGACGTTTTATCACTTAATTATTCAAATTTCAACAGTGCTTATGCGACGAAAGTCGGTTTGTCATCATAACTGGACCCAACATGGTAAATGAATTTATAAATGTCTTATAAATGTTTGGAATTTAATTTTTTTTTTTCAGAGCGGAAAATCAACTTATTTGAAGCAAGTGGCTTTACTGCAAATCATGGCGCAAATTGGTTCCTATGTTCCGGCCGAATACGCCTCATTCAAAATCGTCAATCACATTTTCCTACGAATGGGCAGCGATGACGACATCGAAACTAACGCCTCGACTTTTATGATGGAGGTTGAATTTTACTTATATAAAAAAAAAAAAAAATTTAAAAAAAAAAAATAATTTTCTTTAGATGCGAGAAGCGAATTACATTTTGCAAAACGCGACAGAAAACTCACTCATCATAATGGACGAACTTGGCCGTGGAACTGCCATTGACGAAGGAATTGCGTTATGTTTCGCCATCAGCGAACAATTGCTATCCCTTAAAGTAGCAGTCTTTTAAATGATGCCATTACGGAACACACTCATTTGTCCTTTGTTACAGGCCTTCACTCTATTTGCTACTCATTTTCGTGAATTAACGCAGTTGGAATCGCTCTATCCATTCGTTACCAAGTACTTGTGAACATTTATGACCCTCTGACGAAACTTTCAATTTTTTTTTAAAAAAAAAAAAAAAAAGTTTTCATTTCGAGATACAACAAGTTACAAACGAAGACCAGAGTTTAGTCAGACTGGAATATTCGCACGTGTTGCGCAAAGGAGTGAATCCGTATAGAAATTACGGTTAAAATAATTTACCAATTTAAAAATATTTTTTATATTTATATAAATTTTAATAATTTATAGGAATTAAACTAGCGGAAATTTCCACTCTTCCAACGAGTGTTGTTGAAGATGCTAAAAGAATAGCTGAAGAGATTAGACGCGAAAAGAAGGTCAAATTTCTTTATAATTATTTAATTAATTATTTTAATATTTTTTTTTTTGTTGAATAACAGCCAGTTATGGATGGTACAAATTCCCAAACGGTAAAAAGTGCCAATTTTCGGCTAGCGAGTCGAATAATCCAAGTTACGAAAAATTCAAGATTGGATGTAAACACATTAAAAGTGTACATGCAGTCACTGCGTGATGAATATTTCCGCGAGATCAAAGCAAATAATAATGATAACGGGGACATTTAACCACATTTTCTTCATTAAATATCTTCGAGTTATATTCCATTCTTGTTTTTAACTCAATTTAAAATATTTTGTTTTTCTTTTAAAAAAAAAAAAATTGTTTTCAATACAATTCCTGTAAACTTTTCCCTTATGACTATAAGGTTCAAACGAGCAAAGGTAGCAAAATGATAAGATACATTCAGTTGAACCAAATTTGCTCATTCGAACCAGAAGGACGTTAAAAACACACTCAGTTTGAACATGAAAATGGTGCAAAAAGTGCGTGAGTTAAATTTTTCATTACTTTAACCCAAACAACTACAAAACGTTCTTCACCCACAAAAACATAAACGTTCCAATTTGTTTACTAAATAAATTAATTTTTCAATACTCTACAAAACCCGAGTAAATTAATTTATTATCCAGACAAGAACCACCTTAATATTTATAGCCGTAATAATCAATATTGGAACATTTTGAACTTGGACTTAAGCAATCGAGAAAAGTGAAAGTCAATTGTTAAACTATCATTTCAATCAGGTTAAAACCAGATTGTATTTGACCATCACTTATGTGTTAATTATCACATAAATAACGTCCACAAAGAGTTAAAAACTCGAGCAAATCGTCAAAGACGACCCATTCTGTCCTAAAATTCGTACTGGGTAAGTTAACAACTCGAAACTGGGTTATTTATTCAATTTATCACCCACGAATCTTGATATAGTAATTATTTTTTAACATTTTTTTCCTTGTTTCCTAATAGTGAAAATGGATAGTCATCTCGGAGATATCCTAAAAGATCCTGGAATAAATTCGTACCAGAGGACGTTTTCGGATGAAGATATCAATGGTATTATTTTACTCTTAGCAAAAATTGTAAAACAACAAATTATTTGGGTTTATTTTTGGGTCAATAACATGGAAAACTTTTTATCTTTTGACTCGATCGAGATTTCATGTGGTGCAAATATAATCACAAATTGTGATATTTATTTATTTGTATTTTTTTTTTTCATTTTAATTATTATTATTGTTTAATGGAGTAAAAATAAATATTACTAGAACACCGAGAACGTTCACATAATGGATTCCTCCAATTTTTGGCCCAACGACGCGGGATTCAACATCATAAACACAAAATTCAAATACCAGATGTTAATCCTGATTTATGTTTAACTACAGATGAAAACAATGGTATATTACTAACTAATACCGTAGACTTGATCCACTCATAACACAAAAAACTTGTTTAAAAAAAAAAAAAATCAAAAATTACTCATAAATTACTCATCTAAATCCTTTTTGTCTTATCAGACGCAAAATTCACTTTATCAGAACGAATATCTATCATAAGGAATTACGACGGTGAAGATGCGCATCCGGTTTACAGCGAATTGGAGGAACTACAGATTAACCATGGAGATTATGAATGGCGTCAAACAGCGAGGTACATCAAAGTCGAAATTAAAAAAATATATATAAATAAATTTTTTTATTTATTTATTTTTAAGATGGCTTCGTTTCGAGGAACACGTAGAACAAGGCGGCAAACGTTGGTCAAAACCATACGTGGCTACTTTGCCGTTACACGCTGTATTCGAGACCCGAGCATGTCTGAAAAGTGGCGACATCATGCTCGACGTTGGTGCCAACTCACTAGAAGAGCTCGCCGAAGTCATCGTGGATCATTTGGTCAATTCGAACCAATTGGAAAAAGAATACAAAAGTAAAGTGAAAAATCTCTTACTCAAGCGACATCATCATCTCCACGAAGAACGCATATCCGAAGAAGATTTCGAGAACGACGCGACAAAATGCATCTCGTTGCGCATTAAAAAAGATAAAAAGAAATTCCAGGTGTGCGGCATCGCCAAATTCGACCCGAATTTAAACCACCCCGCATTCAGCATAACGACCGAAGAGAAAAAATCTGAACAACTTTTACTGAAAGGAAACCAACGGTTCCGGCGCAAGATGCCGGACGACGTGGAAGCGGCCGCACTCCTCGTCGGAGAACTTCATTTCATCGACACACCGCTGGTGACCTTTGTCAGACTCAAACACGGGGTCCAACTGGGCGATTTAACGGAGGTGACCATTCCGACACGATTCGTGCTCCTCCTACTCGGACCCAAGGGGAACATCAACACTTTTCGCGACATCAGCCGGACGTTCGGAGCGGCTTTATCGGACGAAGTGTTTCGTGAGATCGCTTACAAGGCGAGGAATAGGCACGATCTTATCACGGGATTGGATGAATTCATCCAATCGGTTACGATTATTCCGGCGAGTGAATGGGATCCGAGAATCCGGATCGATCCACCCGACACGATTCCGTCGCAAGAATCGAGGAAGTTCCCGAATAAATACGAAGACGAGATCGATTCGGAAGAAGAAGCTGAAATGATACGACGACAAACCGGATTGGTCAGGACGGGAAGATTATTCGGGGGTTTAATCGATGATGTAAAGCGGAAGTTGCCTTGGTATTGGTCGGATTTCAAAGATGCAATGGCGATACAAAGTGTAGCGGCCATTTTGTTTTTATTTTTCGCGACGCTTTCGCCGATTATAACTTTCGGAGGGTTGTTGGACATGGCGACCGATGGAAATATTGTACGAATTAACATAATTCTAAACATTTTATATTTATTTTAAAAAAATTTGTAATTTTTTTTTTTTAAAGGCTGTTATTGAATCTTTGGTCTCTGGTTTTATCAGCGGAGTATTGTACGGTTTGCTTAGTGGTCAACCATTGACTATTTTAAACACAACCGGTCCGGTGCTGGTTTTTGAAGCGGTAACTTACACTTTTTGTCAGTAAGTTTTGTCTATTGGTTTTTAAATTTCACATTTTTCTAATGTTTTTTTGTAATTTTCCATTTTCAGAGATCATAATCTTAATTACCTCGAATTTCGTTGTTGGATTGGAATTTGGACATTTGTTATAATGATCTTTTTAGTCATGTTTGAATGCAGCGCTTACGTCTGTTACATCACAAGGTTCACCGAAGAAAATTTTGCCCTATTAATCGCCATGGTTTACATTTACCAAGTAAATATTCACTTATTCCAACAAAAAAAAAACATTTAAATAATTGACACTTTCAACAGGCAATTGAAAAGATGATACTAATAGCCTACGACAGTCCGATGCAAACGCACATCAACAGAAACAACAACAACTCGATTGAAAAATGTCAAACGGCAAACATCAGTGACTGGATATCTGAGCAGCAAAATTCAACTTGGATTTCCGAGCAAAATTCAACTAATATTAACTCCACAGTAGCCACATGTAACGAAACAAAATATGTGCCGGATGTTTTGTTATTATCCATAATTGAATTCATCGGAACCTTCTTCTTTGTCATTTTCCTCAAAGCATTTCGCACCAGTTCCTTTTTCCCATTCAAAGTATAGTCACATCAAACATTATATACCAATATCTAACGCATCAATCGATCTTTAATAGGTCCGTCAAATACTAAGTGATTTTGCAGTTGTTATTGCAATTGCAGTTTTCACCATAATGGACGACAGCTTAGGTATAGCGACACTCAAATTATTTGTGCCCGAATCTTTCACCGTAAGAAATTAACCGATGAAAATCAAAGTAAAATTTACATAAATTTACATAAATTTTACATTTTACAGCCAACTCGATTGGACAGAGGTTGGTTTATTCATCCAACAATGTACAATCCTTGGTGGTGCATTCCACTTACAATTCTACCTGCGATGTTGGCGACCATTTTGATTTTTATGGATCAGATGATCACGGCTGTTATTATCAACAGGAAAGAAAACAAACTCAAAGTAAAAATTTATTTTTTTAAATTTTTTTAAAATTATTTAAAATTAAAAAATTTATATTTATATTTTCTAGAAAGGACCCGGATATCATCTGGATCTCTTAGTTCTCGCATTTCTAATCCTCATTAATTCATTCGTCGGTGTTCCTTGGTTAGTAGCGGGCACTGTCGTAGCCATAACGCACGTTAACGCCCTCAAAATGGAATCTGAAGTGGTTTCGCCAGGTGAGAAACCACAGTTTCTCGGCCTCAGGGAAAATCGACTCACTCAAATCACAATTTTTGTTCTCATTGGTGCATCGGTGGGAATGGCTAAGATGCTTACGGTAACTAGGCAACGATTTACATCAAAAACAATGCATAATTTCTTCTTTTTTTTTTTTTCCAAAGTATATTCCAATGCCCGTTCTTTTCGGTGTGTTTATGTACATGGGTACTTCGCCATTGCAAGCGATGCACGTAAGAATTAAGAAAAACTAATTTTTATTTCATGTTATTTATTATTATTTTTTTTTAAAATTAGTTTTTCCAACGACTTCTGCTGTTCATCACCCCTGTTAAATATCAACCCGATTTCCCGTATTTGCGTTTCGTTCGATTGTGGCGGGTTCACATTTTCACTTTAATTCAACTTATTTGCATGATCCTCATGTGGATTGTCAAATTAACTAAATCTATTTCAATTAGTTTCCCTTTTATGGTGAGTTAATTAATAACCAATTTTGTTATAACAACTCATTAACAATAAATTGCAGTTGGTTGTAATGGTAATCGTGCGGAAAGGTCTCGATTATGTTTTCACGTATGAAGAACTCAAACAACTCGATGATCTCCTACCGGGAACAAGTCTGAAACTGAAACGGGACCTCGAATATGGAAAACGTCCACTAAAGGTGACTATCTTGTTCTTTTTTCAATGAAAACCATTAATTATAACGCAAATTTGTTCCTAGATGGCGAAATTGAGCCTGATACCCGAAGAAACAGTGGAAGCAAATGGATTCAGCCGGTAAATCATTTCGGATATTTACAATTCTAATACTAATATTTAATTACTCACTAGGAAATCATCACGTGAGGATAATTACAATTTTCCACGTGGTAGCATAACTTCTTGTTAAAAAGAAGAATTCTCTTGCCAAATTTCATATTTGGTTTATAAATAGTCAGGAAAAATATTTATTTATAAGCATAATGTAAAAAATGAACGTTATTATACGAAACAATAAATATGTTTAGCCATTTACACGATTTTAATTTTAATCATTCACAAAACCTACAAAAACGCCACCAGATTGCAACACCAATCATCTTTTTTCGGCATTAAGCGTAAATTTCTGCATTCTTGCGTATTTACCATTATAAAAACACTGTCACGTGATGTAAACAAGTTTTATGACCTGATTCCAACCATGACCGATAATAGCTCAGGACTTCAGATAGGAGTGACAATCCGTCATGCAGAAATTCACCTTAGACGTAGCAACAAAAGAACCGCACTATTTGGGCGAAGGACCATTCTGGGATGAAAAAAAAAAGTTTTATACTTCGTCGATTTATTTGTAGGCGACGTATGCAAACTCGACCCGCACGATAAAACGGTAGAGAAGAAACATTTCGGAGACGGAGTAACGACCGTCGTTGTCCCCGTACAAAATGCCGAAGATGAATTCATCGTGAGTTTCAATAAGAAAATCCTCCAATTCAACTGGCGTACGGATAAGAATATCGAATTTGGCGAAATTGAAGCGGACGACGATAAAACCCGATTCAATGATGGCAAATGCGACCCGAAAGGTCGTCTCTGGATGGGTACGATGGGACTAGAAACGTCCCCTGGTGTTTTTGCAGCCGAACTGGGCAGTTTGTATCGAGTCAATGGGCCGAAAAAAATAACCAAACATTTCGGCAATGTCACTCTTAGTAACGGATTGACGTGGAGCAACGACTCGAAACACATGTATTTCATCGATTCGATCAAGAGAATCATTCACGTTTTCGATTTCAATTTCCCAAATGGCGAAATAAGTTTGTGAAATTAATTTTTTTAAATTTATTATTTATTTGTTTTATCATTTTTTTTTTAAGGTAATGATCGTGTCATGTTTGATTACAACGTGAATCATGTTACCAAAGCGACTGAGATACCCGATGGGATGACAATTGATTTGGATGGAAAGTTGTGGGTTGCTAATCACGGTGGTGGACGAATATTTAACATTGATCCGAATACTTGTAATTGATAGAAATTTGATTTAAAAATTGTATAAAGTAGTAATATCAATTATTTCAGCTCAAATAATTGGTAAAATTGATTTTCCAACCACGAATATAACATCGCTCTGCTTTGGTGGTCCAAACTTGAACCAGTTTTACGTCACTTCTGCCTATAAAGGGCTTTCGGATGAAGAAAGAAAAAAACAATCTTTGGCCGGCTCGATTTTTAAGGTTACTTTGGACTCTGTCAATATCAGGGGCTCGATTAATACTCGTTTTGTAACAGAATAAATTTTTTTTTAAATTGTATTTTTGATGATAAGATTTCAATAAATATATATTAGTGATTTTAAATCTGAGATCGGTTGCCATTTTGTATTGTTAGAAATTTCATGCTCTGTCTGGAATGAAATAAGTTCCATCATTCAAAAGTCAGAAAACGACCTACACAATTTAATTAAATATCAGCCCGATTTCAACTCATTTGCTTGATCCTTATGCGCAATGTCAAATTAATTAAATCTATTTAAATTAGTTTACTATTTATTCATGGTGAGTTAATTGATACTCAATTTGGTTTTTAGCGACTCATTAATATGCATCCATAATTGCATAATCACGTCTTTATAGTAATAGAATGACTTAATGTTAAAAAGAAGAATTCTCGAACCAAATTTCATATATAAATATATAATTATAAACCTAATATAAGAAATGATATTTACATACCTCTATGTTTAGGGTCAGTGTTTAGCCTTGACTAAAATAGGAGCTACAACTTATAAACAACGCCACTAGATGGCAACGACTAAAATTAATTATTATTTTTCTGAAGTTAGCGTACAACACTTTGCATGCTTGCATACTAATTACACAAAATATGCCAATGCCACGTGATGTTATCAAGTGACAACTCGATGTCAGTTACAACAGATAATAGCTCAGGTAGGAGTGACATTCAGCCATGCCGAACTTCACGTTGGAAGTAGCTACAACCGAGCAGCACAATTTGGGCGAAGGACCATTCTGGGATGAAAAACGAGGAATTTTGTACTACGTCGATTTATTTCAAGGAGACTTATGCAAACTCAACCCGGATGATAAAACGGTAGAGAAGAAGCATTTCGGAGACGAAACGACGACAATCGTTATCCCCGTAGAAAATGCCGAGGATGAATTCATCGTGAGTTGCACGAAGAAAATCGTTCAATTCAACTGGCGTACGGATAAGATTTTCGAATTAGTTGAAATTGAAGCGGGCGACGGTAAAACCCGAGTGAATGATGGCAAATGCGACCCGAAAGGTCGTCTCTGGATGGGTACGATGGGGTTGGAAACGGCACCTGCAGTTGTTGAACCCGAATTGGGAAGCTTGTATCGAGTAAATGGGCCGAATAAAATCACGAAGCATTTTGGCAATGTCACTCTTAGCAATGGATTGGCGTGGAGCAACGACTCGAAACACATGTATTTCGCCGATTCGGTCAAGAGAGTCATTCATGTTTTTGATTTTGATAATCAAAATGGCGAAATAAGTTTGTAGAATTATATCTTTTATTAAATAAATTTTTATTTTTTTGAAATTTATCTTTTCATTTATTTTTAAGGTAATGATCGTATCTTGTTCGATTACAAGGCGAATCCAGATGTCAAAACGACTGAGTTGCCTGATGGGATGACAATTGATTTGGAAGGAAAGTTGTGGGTTGCTAATTACAATGGTGGACGAATTATTAACATTGATCCAAACACCGGTAATTTGAATGAATGAATTTTAATTTTTTTTTTTTTTTTTTTTTTGAATAATTAAAAAATTTCTAATTGTTATTTTAGCTCAAATAATTGATAAGATTGACTTGCCAGCCGCTAAAATCACATCTCTCTGCTTTGGTGGTCCAAACTTGAACCAATTTTACATCACTTCGGCCTACAAAGGGCTTTCAGATGAGGAAAGAAAACAGGATCCTTTAGCCGGTTCGGTTTTCAAGATCACCATGGATTCTGTCAATATCAGGGGCGCGATTAATTCTCGTTTTGTGCCACAATAAATTGGGAAAAAAAATTGTATTTTTGATAAGAAATCAATAAATATATTTGTTCCCCCTTCTGAGTTTAATGGAAATCAGATGCAAATTATTTTACATAAATTTCCAGATTCGCTGTCACGAGATTCCTTCCTTTCCTCATCCCATTGCGCCATCTGCGGTCAAAACACAAACCCAACAAAAAAAACTCTTACAGTAAAATAATTAAAAATTCTTATTCAAACTCCTCAAAACTAATCAAAATAATTGTCACAGTATGTGTTACATACTCCTGACAAATATTCACATTTCCCACTATACTTTACACATCCAATTTTGGCGCCGTAGGCGATTTTTTTAGTTGGCCTGCAAAATAACGCCACTGCCACGTAATATTATCAATCACAGCAGATAATATCCCGTGTGGGAGTGACATCCGCCATGCCGAACTTTACATTAGAAGTAGCTACAACCGAACCGCACAATTTGGGCGAAGGACCATTCTGGGATGAAAAGCGAGGAAATTTGTACTACGTCGATGCATTTGTAGGAGACGTTTGCAAACTCAACCCGGATGATAAAACGGTAGAGAAGAAACACTTCGGAGACGGAGTGACGACCATCGTTATCCCCGTAGACAATTCCCAGGATGAATTCATCGTGAGCTACTCGAAGAAAATCCTCCATTTCAATTGGAAAACTGACGAGAAGTCAGAACTAGCGGAAATCGAAGCGGGCAACGATAAAACCCGATTGAATGATGGAAAATGCGACGCGAAAGGTCGTCTTTGGATGGGCACTGTGCCTACAGTTGCTGAACCCGAATTGGGCAGCTTGTATCGAGTAAATGGACCGAATAATATGACCAAACATTTTGGCAATGTCAATCTTAGCAATGGAATGGCGTGGAGCAATGACTCGAAATACATGTATTTCGCCGATTCGATGAAGAGATTAATTCATGTTTTTGATTTTGATAATCAAAATGGCGAAATCAGTTAATAGAATTAATTTTTTTAAATAATTTTTTATTAATTTGTCTTTTTTTTTTAAGGTAATGATCGTATTTTGTTCGATTACAACGCTAATCGTGATGCCAAACCGACTGAGTTACCCGATGGAATGACCATTGATTTGGATGGAAAGTTGTGGGTTGCTAATTACTACGGCGGACGAATTCTTAATATTGATCCAAATACCGGTAATAATTTGAATAAATTTTTATATTTTATGTTTTAAATAATTTAAAAAAAAATTCTAATTGTTATTTTCAGCTCAAATAATTGATAAGATTGACTTGCCAGCTACGAATATAACATCTCTCTGCTTTGGTGGTCCAAACTTGAACCAATTTTACATTACTTCTGCCTACAGAGACATTACAGATGCCCAAAGAAAAAACGAGCCTTTGGCCGGATCGGTTTTCAAGATTACCTTGGATTCTATCAATATCAGGGGCACGATTAATACTCGCTTTGTAGCACTAATTTAAATTTTTTTTTTTTTTTTTTTTTTTTAAATTGTATTTTTGATAAGATATCAATAAATGTATTCCCCTTGAAGTTTGGAAAATCATAATCTACAATTTCTACAATCTACAAAAAAAGATTTCCTGTCTCATCCAATTGCGCCATCTGCAGTCAAAACACAAACTTAACCTTCGTATAAAATTAAAAACTCATAAAATAATTCAAATTAAAAATTCAAATTAAAACTAATAATTCTCATGTGACAAGTGGCACATGATCATGACTAATAATACTCATATATCTGCTTCAATTCACACATCCAATGAATTTTCTGCAATTTTAAAAAAAAAAAAGTGCAATCAGAATTCGATATAACGAATTCTATAAATTCTATTGGATAAACCGCAACAGGAAACACTTTGCCCTTTCACCCAGACCCAACTGGCAACATATATTCCAAGCTATTATAACATAAAAAACTACAGCTGCTTCATCAGTGATAAAACTATGTCGTGTAAGTAAAACAACAAAATTGAAAACCAAAACTCAATTCATTTTTTTTTTTTTTTTTTTTTTTTTTTTTTAAAAAATATCAAAATAATCATCAGACAACCACTACAGAACCCCCCACTGGGTCCAAGGCAGCCACGGCAACGTCTCACCCCAAGCCGTCCAAGCAGGGCATGACGGTGGCCCACTCTATGTCGGGAGAGCCCACCACGACGGTGACTTGATACCGGGAAAAATCCAACCTGGACACGGCACCTGCTACATTTCGCACGGGGGCAACGAAATATCAAAACCCAATTACGAAGTATATATTTAAAAAAAAAAAAAATTTATATAAAAAATTTATATAAAAAATATTAATTTTAATTTTCGCAGGTGTTGATCAACAGTGGGCAATGGCAAATGCAATGGCTGCCGTCTAGTAACGGGCAAGTTCCATCGGGTGCGATTCAAGGTGGAAGAACGAGCAATGGCGAACCTTTGTACATAGGGCGTGTTAATCATAACGGAACATTAACCATCGGAAAGGTGAGTTAGATATCAAACAACGGTATAAACACTTGAAGATTTGATAATGGATAAGATTAGATCAATAATGCCAAGGTTAATTTTTTAAATTATTTTATAGATACATCCGAGTCATGGCTGCATCTATATTCCCTATGATGGACGTGAACACAGCAACAGAAACTACGAAGTTTTGGTGTGTTCAAGTGTAACTTTCTGAGTTATATCTATTATTTTTTTTTTTTTGTGGGCTAAAAAATTGGAAATTCTTGTTTGTAATTCTATTTTTAATTTTAAATCATAACAAAAAAAAAATATAAATAAAAAAAAAATAATAATTTTTAATCTTGGAATTTTTATTCAGATTTTGTTCAATTGTATATGTGATTCATAGATTCATATGAATAAAAAAAAAAATTAAAAAAGAACCTTCTCCCATATCACGAATGAGACCAACTCAATTTCCTATACATAAAACACGAAAAAAAACCATCTGTTGCACAAACTTCCTTC
>JH431646.1:190272-207379 GCA_000239455.1 Strigamia maritima | reverse complement strand
TAACAAAAAAAAAAAAAAAAAATCTAAAAAAATCTGTTTTTTAATAATAAAAAAAAAACAGATAACTGTAATAATTAATCACCAGTTTATCACAAGATACTAGGAAACAAGAGAAAGAACAATATGATAACAAATTGAATTTTTCCTTTCACAGCCGCCTGTCGACTCATTATCATCAGCACTCTTGTCAGACTGCTTTTTATCACGAGTGAACCTTACACTCTGTTTACTAGGTAATCAAAGGCGGATCCACATTTCATATAAATATCAGAAAAAAAAATTTCAAACGGCATTTCCATTCCACCATGTCTTGCGGACGTAAGTAGATTATTTTTTTTCAATTTCAAACTCAAATCATTCACCTATTTTTTTTTTTTTTTTCCAATTTTCAAACTCAAACTCATTCGCCATTTTTTTTTTTTTCCAATTTCAAACTCAAACTCATTCACTTTTTTTTTTTAGGTAAATACAAACGCGCGGGTAAATGGGAGCACAGCAACGACGGTGGTGTGCCGGACAACGCCGTTCAAGCCGGCTGGGATGTATCCGACACGATCTACGTCGGACGTGCGCACCACGAGGGTGAAGTAATTCCGGGAAAAGTAGTCCCATCGCACGGCTGTTGCTACGTTGCGTTTGGCGGCGAAGAGCACAAGAAATCGCAATACGAGGTATAGTTAAAAAATTAAATAATTGAAGAAAAAAAAGATTAAAATGTTAATGTCTTTTTTTTCGTCATTTTTTTATCGTTAGGTGTTGTGCAATCCGTGCAATTGCAGTTTGGAGTGGGTTGGGGCGAGTGATGGCGCTGTGCCAAACGGCGCTCTTCAGGGTGGCGTCACTGACGACGGTGAGAATTTATTCATTGGTCGGACTCAGCATGAGGGAACGTTAACTGTTGGCAAGGTAATTGGTGTTATTAATTGTTTGGTTTCTATTTTTAATTGGATTTTACTGGTACTTTACAGGTGCATCCCAGCCATGGTTGTCTGTACATTCCATTCGGTGGAGGTGAACACAATTACGAGCATTACGAGGTTCTTGTATGCAAAATCGTGCCCTTGGATTAAGTTTTGGTATTTTTGTTTTTGTTAGTTTTGATCGTTAATAAAGTACTTGAAAGCTATATCAAGTGTTTTTGTTGCAACCATCGAAAGTAAATAAAACGAGCAGATAAAGACACCCAGATGACTCATTGGTTTGGTATACTGACAAGCCTTAAAACATAAAACCTAGGCACTATGTAAAACGTAAATAGTTACTTACGATTGTTGATATTTACCATGCCAAAGGGAAATCTGGAAGAAAGGTCGTCATCAGCTTCACTGTCGAAAATGGCGGTTTTTGAGTCTAGACTGTGATTGGGTGATTGTTGTCATGTGACTAAATTTTATTAAGGGGAAATTTTTCTTCGCTAGTTTTTAGAAAAATGACTCGGTGTTTTTTTAAGCAACGTTATCTCACAATGTTCGCGAATTTGAAGGAAGATTGCGAGAAAATCTAATCAGAAATGGCGGTTTTCCGTTCTAGATTGAGATTGATCATGTGACAACTAATGGCGCCATCATGTAGAAATAATTCAAGTTTTCATTTGCAATATTTAGATAAAATAATAACTCTGTTCGTTACATCTTTATTTTATTCACATAAAGCAACACTTCACACAATTTTCGGGAATTTGCAGTACAAAATTTCGAGATTGTAAGGAGCATGAAAGCGATGTCAATTTTTTTTTGTTTGCATTGCAATAGTACTAAATATTTAAATCTGCAAAACTAGTTCACATAAATAAAACTAAAAAAATTGAACAAAATTGAAAATTATTTCAGCTTTAGACAGCACACATTTCAATTAAACTTTTTACAGTATTTACACTTTCTTGGCTGTAAGTTAATAAGCAATATCAGCTGATTTTAGCAATTTTTAATATCAATTTAAACAAAATAATCACAAAAGTTGAAATTAATAAATTATATGAATTCAAAAAACAAATCCAATTAAAATTATATCCATCAATTCCTATTCGTTTACATTAGAGTAAAAACAACACTTATTTGGTCGTATTCAATCGAACTGCACCCAGTCACAAGGTTGCATTCTGAAACATTAATCAAATAAAAAATAATAATAAAAAAAATTAATAAAAACAATCAAACTAAAAATTTAAAATTTGCAAGTAACTTTACACAGATTTTTAAAACTTTTCTATTATACAACAGCATTTTCAAGTCAAAAACGAAAAACAATTCATCCTGGCTTAAACCAGTACAAATCACTTGTACATTTGCACACAAATTTCTAGCTATCAAGTATTTTTTGGTCTAAGAACATAGAAAAATAAAAAGCAAACTTAAAAAAAAAAAATATACAGAAGGAAAAAAAAATACAAATTAACATTAAACTAATTCTAAAAAGTAATAAATAAAGCACAAATAGACGTAGGATTTAGGGAACTGTACATTATTTACATTTTTTCCTATAATTTTTATTTTTTATTTTTAAGAATGAGAAAAATTTACAAAAAAATGTGTAAATTTTGTTTCAGCACAGTTAGTTCGTTTAAAGTTCAGCTCAGTACTTTAAAAATGCATAAACTGTCCTAGTTTGCGTTATTATTATTAATATGTTAACATGTGAAAAGGAAACAACGCTCATCTAGAGCACTGACATTCCGCACAGCGGTTCTTGAGCATTAATTTTTAAACAGCTAATTATTATTAATTTTTATTATTATTAATAATTATTTAAGAAAAAATTAAAAATCGAATCATTGGACCACCGTATCACTTAATTCCCCACTCGATTCTGGCCTTACCAACTGCTTGGTTGTATTCGTTTCCGACCATCTTCGCCCAGCGTCGCCATTTTTGTCAGTCCGCGCAGGAGCAGACGCCGTAGCCGCATCACCGGTCGTAAGTCCATTGTTCAAACTCAACTCCGTTTTGGATTTAGGACGTAACGTGTTTCGAAATCCCTCCAAAAAGTTTTTTTTCGATTTTGGCGGACTCTGACTCGAACTTGGCACCGAAGTGGCAGCAACCAAACTTGTAACTGGTAACGAATGTTTCCTTTGCTCACTAACATGCTTTGTTACTGACGGACCGAGTGCCTCGTGGGTGTCGTGCTCGGGGAACCGGTCTGTAGGAGAGCATGGCAACGATGTCATTTTGTTGGCGACAGAAGCAGTGTCTTGTTTGGTGGCCGACACGGGAGCGCATGCAACTGTCATTCGCCTATCGGACGCATCGCTAGATGCTTTCATTTTCTTATCACGTTGGGTACGACGTTGCTGCTTGTCACCGCTGTCTCCGCCATGTTTTTGAAAGAAAGTAGCTGCTGCTGACGGGTGCGACAGTGTCTTGCGCAGCGTCGGGTTCCACATCGATGACAATTCCGGTTCCGATCTAAACATTTAAGTTTTAAATTCAAGTTCATTCTTCAATTTTCTACGGAAACTCACGTTTCTTTGGTTAATTCCTTTTGGTATGTAATCGGGCATTGTAAAGCTGAAAATAAAATTAAATATTTAATTTATTTTATATTATTTTTTTTTGGGATTAATCTTAACCTTTCAGAAAATCCATTTGGTTATCCAGAATTTTACGAAGAGTCGCCACCCACTCGTCCCTAACTTCGACAGTAGGTGTCTGAATAGTAAATGCAAGCCCTTGCTGTTGCGGACATTTGGAAACAAGAACAAATTTTTGTGGATCGTCATCGTCCGTGTGCTCTTCTAGTGCCATTTTATTTACCTTAATTTACAAAATTAAAAGTTAAAACCAAAAAATTTTTTTTTTTAAAATCATCTTACTTGGATGTGCTTCTTGAAAACATACACAGGACTTGAAAACTGTGTTCTTTTCCCCACAATTTCACTAAAAATAATAATTTGCTCAAAAAGAAAAATTTGCAACTCTTTTCCTTTAAAATTCGAGCCTGAAGGACCCTCAGACACAAGAAGCATATTCTGTAAGAGCAATTTTCCTTGCGACGTTATCTTTCCCTAAAACAACAAAAACAAAAATATTAATTTCATATTTAGAAAAAAACTATTAAGAAAATCTTACATCAAACCCTTGAAGCCGACCAACATTCATCATATTATCAGCTGCTTTAGGTACCACGTGCATTGTATGCACTGCTTTGCTCAAAGAATTCAATTCATCGATTTCACCGGCTCTTTCCGTAAACTTATAAATATCCTAAAAATAAATATAACAAAATAAATAAGTCAAATGTAGTTCATTGCAATTAAAGCTTCAATAACCTTCAGCAGAAGTTGGTATTTGACAATCCTTTGCACGGGTTTTATTAATAGATCCGACAGTTGAAGTTTATGTCCGAGTTTCTGTCTTAGTTCCTCGAAGTACGTATTAAATTCGTTAACGATAAATTCAGACTTCTGTTTGTTACCGCAGTACCGCTCGTACAACTGCCGTAATTTAGGTTCGTATCTGGGAAATAATTCGCCTAATTCTTTAGGCGTGTCCAGACATTTGTGTAATTCTCCATGAAATATACTAAAAAAATAAATAAATAAATAAATATCAATAAAATACAAATTAAAAATTAATTCTTTTCTTAAAACTCACTCTCTGTGCCACTCATAAATGGTTTTTAAGTTTCCAAACACAATTTCATCTCTGCCTCCACGCAGAGCATCCGGCATTGGAATTTCACCGTCTCTATCCTGCATTAACTGCTGGTAACCATCGACTATAGTGCTAAGATCGCGAACATAATCCGTTTCACTTTCGCACAGTTCTTTTGTCACATAACTAAAAATAAAAAATTAATTAATATTTACTTAATATATTATTATTCTACTTACTGTCTCTTAACCAGAGCAGATTTTCTCGCATCTTCGTCAATTTCTTGGACATCAATATTTGATTCGTCATTTTCATCTATGGTAGAAGAAGTTCTATCGCCTTCCGATTGAGTCGCTTCTTCCATTTGGTTTTGTTCAGTCATTTGATCGGCTTTTCGTTCCTAAATAAATAATAAGAATTAAAAATAACAATATAAAAACAACAAAAAAACATGCATTGCAAACCATAATAAAAAATATATATATGTAAAAAAACCAATAAAACAATTAGTAAAAATAAATAAAATCTACATCTAAAAATCACAAATCCCAACGTTAAAATTACATCAACAAAAAAATCGAAAAAAAAATTAGGATGCAAACGACACCAACAACACACCCTCATTCGTTGTTTAACGAGTTGTTCTATTTCAGAGACCAAGTCGGATGGCAGCGTCCTCGGCTTCAGGGACAAACTGGAAGACTACTCAAGAAAAAGACAGAAAAATAGAATTGAAGAGAAGAAAAAAAATGAGGCCAAAAGACAAAAAAATCCAAAGCAAAAAAAAAATTTCCAACAACTTCATTAAAAAATAAAACAAGTAAAATAACGTACACGTTTGAGTGGAGTGTCTTCCTGCGAACAAACTTGAGGAAATCTCGAATCTTGAATCTGCATGGGCGGTGGCAACTCCAACATTTCAGCTCCATCGTCTTCCTCTCCATTGAGATCTAACGACTGCGATCGTATCTTAGCCGGTTTAATTTCTAAAAAAATTAAAAACAGAAAATTAAAAGATAAAAAAATAAAAACAAAAATTAAAACATAAAAATATATTTGAATTTTCCCCCATTTTTCATTATCATGACTGATGTGAACTAACACGAAACAGGATGTTTAATGTTTTTATTTTTATTTTATAAAAAAAACCGCCCCTTCTTCTTAAAACAAATTCCAAATTTAGTTTCCTGTGGCAACAATTTCTTTTTAAAACCTAACGTTATTTTAATACATTTTATTCCACATCATCCTATCAAACTTCGCAAAAACCCAATAAAAATAAAAAAAAAATAAAATAAAAATAAATTCAAAAATTGTGCCAAATATTTGTCAACACCTAATCCCAACAGAAACCTAAAGGTGGTGACTAGTGAGTAGCGCGGCACCATAGCAGTTATGTAACATCAAAAATTCCACTCGTACAATAAACAAGAAGAAAAAAACAAATATTTAAGAAGAAACCATTTTTATTAGAGTTTTAGTGTCCCAAATCCACTCTAGTGACAATAAAACTAAAAATACTCCCAAAAAATTATTACATACCGTTTCTACTTGTTCTTCCTGTTGAGGACTCGGTGATGATGATTTGTTACCCATTTCTTCATTACCAATTAACTGCTGTTTAAAAAATAAATAAAAATAAAATTTACGTTACAATAAATATAATTCACTTGTTACCTTATTTTTAGAAGTCGTGTTATTCTTCTTCGTGTTAGCTTTAGTTGTTTCGAGTGCGGCTTTATCCAATCGGCCGTGGCTTAATTTACGAACTGGATTTGTTAACCACTTGCTATAACATAACAAAACAAAATAAATGAACAAATAATATTTAAATATTTAAATTTGCATACCGGAATGTACTTCTTCGTTTATTGGCTGGAGATGTATTGCTATTAGATGAAGAACTCGCAACTGTATCGCTTAGAATACCAGGAAAATCTAAAAAAAAAAATAAAAATAAAAAAAAACAATTACAAAAAGCAATTAACACCGACCAAAGTCCCATAATTAACAAATTTAAAACTAATTTCCTAATACGCAAAAACCATGAGACAAAACCTAGCTTTTCACACACACACAGATTCGCAACAAATTGATGAGCAGCTTTAGTCACTGAACTCCTTCAGCAAATTAGCTTAGAGATGTACACACGGCAAGTGAAAATCGATCAAATCCAATAAACACGCACTCTTAACTAATAAATATATAAACCCCCGCCGCCGGTAGAACCAAATCGAGCGAAAATTCAGACTTTTAAAAACCGAATATTCCCCCATAATTTACCAATTCCTTAACCCTAAACTATCATTACTCCCTTATCTTCCCATCATTAATTTCATTTACAGACAGAAAAAAGTCAAACGCACTATGTTCATTAAAAAAAATAAATAAATAAAATAAAAAAAAAAAAATTACAAAATCGAACCAACTTTAAACTATACATAAAAAAAAAAAAAAAAAAAAAAAAAAAAAAAAAAAAAAAAAAAAATTAAGCTCTAATTCATGAGTTAATCAAAAGTTAAGCAATCAATCAACTTACCACAACCAAGTTAAGTTTTCGCTACACTGATTTTTTCCATTTCGCCCATCAAGTGTAGTAACATTACTGAGAAGGAAGGAAGGAAGTTTGCGTGATCCTATGTGCACCCACAACTAACTGCGTAACCGCAATTTCATATCCCTAAACTTTCCTACACCAAATTCAACCCGACACCTATTTATAGAAATTGAGCAAATTTCTTTCCTCGAACTAAATAAAATAAAAATAAAAAAAATCACAAATGGATGCGACCAAAATCAATCGTGCAAACATGTAAGCGAATCACTACGTTTTTTTTATCACTCCTGATATACAAAAACCCAGAAATAGCCTGCGCAAACAAAAAATTACAGTCGATAAATACTCCACGAAATCCAATTTCCTTTCCAGAATTCCAAAATAATAAAAAAAAAAAAAAAAAATAAATAAATAAAATAAAACAAATAAAATCACAACAGGATACTCGCAGTTAAATATAAACACTTTTGCAAGTAAAATTTATTTTTTCTTGCTCTACGACCCGGGAATAAGTCGTTGCGAAAGAGAAAAGATGGGTGTGGAAGTTGCTAACCCTTACCTTGGCTACATTCGGATATGATTCGCGTCGATTCACTGATCCGATCATCGTTTTTCTCACCAAAACAACTGCACACACACTTTTTTGTGAAATCCATCGACTTTTTCTCCAGTTTGGCACAATTGCCAAACTAGTACGGCTAGATCTAGACCAAATCACCAGGCAAAGAGAAGAAAACTCAACCAAGTTGCCAAGGGGTGTCGAGTCAAGTATAGGGGTAAGTGCATCGCTGGGTCAGAGTTCAAGGCCTTGCCGGCGTATTGAATCAGTCCGTTTATGACGTCACGACCATTTTAAATGACTAATTTCGCATAACTCGTTAATTTCGGATAATTTATAGTAACTTTATACACCTATTGTTTGAAATGTTAATTAATATTTTATTTTTTTAGGATTAAATTTTTTATTTAAATTTTTTTTTATTTAAATTTTTGAGTTATTTACAAATTGCATCCCCTGCCGGGCGATTTGTAAATTAAGCATCATCTTACCTCCTTGGGCTTCATTATCCATGCTCAATTTGGACAGCGAAGTGCGCATGTTCACTGAGAACTGCGTTTTGAGGCAACTCGTGGGAACAAGCCCTTCGACGCATGCTCGGTCTCCTCCTCCGCCGCCGTCGGGGGGCAGCAGTGAACGAACAAGACACCACTCAGCCCCCGCTTCGACCACTTCCACTTGTTGTCCTTTGAGAACGGAGATCTCTTGTGAATTCTGGTTAGCTGTGAACTCTTCGCACACCCAGGCTAAGTCACTTCCCTGTTTAAAGAAAAATAAATAAATAAATAAATAAATAAATAAATAAATAAATAAAATAAATAATTTCTTAATTTTTATTTTCGTGGGAACTGCAAAAACCCAACCAAACGTAAACCTTTTGTATTCCCAACTCAAATTTGCACAAACCTGCAATTCAATTCAACATTAAAAAAAACAAACAAACAAAACAAATTCCTCAAATATAAAAAAAAAATAAATAAATAAAAATAAAAAAACAATTTCGACACATGTGAAAACAAATTCATAAACCAACACTAATGTACATCCGCTTTTCCCAACATAATTTATCGCGATATTGACAAATTAATTTACTTAGCAGCAAATAAACCCTTAAAAACAAAAAGAAAACAAAAATCCCCGTCGATATGTTACATAAATATCATTAAACCTCTCATTTACTTGCCAGATTAAAAGATATCCTGAAAGGAAACTATTCTCCATGTTTTGATATGCTAATTACAGCATAACTTTCCTAATTACAACCTCATAATTTTGATAAAAACGACAATTTCAACCTAATTTTATGGTTAAATCACTTAAAACATGCACATGCGCAACCAAGAAAAGTGCAAAAGTCCATTACATGACAAACCGCTATGTAGACACTTTACACCGGGTGTATTGTACCCTATCTAGCACACAAAAGCCCAAAAAATCGATTATGCACTTTCAATAAAGTGAATTCGAGTTAGGTGAATATTATTTTAGCTTCTTAAATAATTCCCAAGAGAATAATAAATTAATAATTACGTATTATTTGCGTCTCTTATCATTTTTCTTGAATGCCCCCTTCAAAAAAATATTACTCAATAACTCGACCATATCAAATTTATAATCACTAAATGCCATCATGACATCACTCTTAACAAAAAAAAAAAAAAAAAAAAAATTCAATCTTGATACGCTATAAAATATAAAATCGTTAAAACACCCACTCAAAACCCGTGTTCGATCTAAAAATGAATTCAATCCATTTCGTAGTAGTAAACATTACAACCAAACTAGGTAATGTTCACTTCCGTTTCTTTCCATCTCGGCACGTCATTCATCCTACTTATACTTATGTTATTTTACGCAACTGATAAGCTCTTACTGCACGAAAAATGCAAGGAATTCCGCAACACTGATTTCAAATTATATAAAAAAAAAAAAAATATAAAAAAACCGATTAGAACACCAATGAACCTCCTTAATCTCAAACTAATTATTTGTCGTCATGACAACATTACGAAACTTCGAAAAACATGAATTTTGTTGTTAATTTCATACCTCATCGTTCAATTCCTCGTCACTTTCCTCAGGTAAATAGTTAAATATAGCCTCATTCCTCCAGTTGTTGTGTGCACAATTAGGATCAAAAGACTTCTTCAACCATGGCAAAGACAGTTTCTTCTTCATGTAATCCATGACTCGACTGTGTGTGTACGAGGCACAAAGAATCTTTTTCAACTGCTCTTACTCGCAGGCGCCGATTCGACTGTGCACACAGCTAAAAACAGCTACCACAGCCACCAAATTGAGGTTAGAAATTGGTCAGAAATGGATCGATGTCGTTGAACTCGTCCAAATTCAAAATCCTTTCATCTCAATTGTCAAAAAATTGACAAAACAAAAAAAATATTTCTACTTGCACCTGCGTTTTCTACTTCAATTTTTCCCAATCGCCATTTTTTTGTATTGTTTTCATTCTTTCCAGCGCTCACTTCCTAAATAGCGTTTGATTTGATATTTCCTCAACAGGATAAGTTGTAAATAAATATATTTCACGTGCCCACACTTCGCATGTGTGGACCTGCAATCGTCTGACCTTTTCCACTACACGCCCCGAAGCTGGGTGATTAAAAGTGGCCTGGGATATGTAATCTGCCCACGATGCAGTCCTGTCTGCGAATGGCCGCTTTCAACGGGACTGTTTACCAATTACGTAAGAGCAAATACGATTACGCTCATCGCGAATAAACTGAGCTATTAACCGCAAGTACGCAACCCCACTCTGGTTTTTACTTCCCATTAAACGTATAACAAGAAAAATTTTTTTTATTATCGATTTTTACTTCATAAAATGATTAAAATCGATGTGTGAATGCAACAAATGGTCGGCCATGAATGAAAAGATTAAAAACCGCTATTTAATATGATTATAACGGCAACAACTGTTGAATAAACAAAATACTTGAAGAATAATTGGGTTTGCTGAAAGTTAATTACATATATTTTGTATGTTTTTGATTAAATTTCAAAAAATGAATCAGCATTATTGAATAAAGGTTCAGTTTCATTGAAGAAAATCGATATTATGATGGTAATAATAAAAAAGAAAGTGAAATTGTTGAGTTACTATGGGAACCGCATCAACACACACGACGGGTGCTTAGAACAAAGTTGACTAACAACGTGTCATTATAACCCAACAAACCATCTAAAAGTAGAATAGAATGAAAAAAACTAGAGAATAACGTGAAAGTGAAATGGGTTAATTGGTGCACCTGTGGCGATGCTAATGACGATATAAAAACGCTCATTAAAACTAATAACGCGAAATACAAAAATATATGGAAAAGTATAAACATTCAAAAGTTTTGTTTAATAAAATTCCAGCCGAGCTCATTAATCATGTCAAGAATTTGCATCCAGTTCGCCAACCGACAGAATCTAGTTGCTAAGCTACATCGTAAATTTAAAAAAATAAATATAAAAAAAAATATTGAAAATTAAAAACAAAAATAAATAAATATTCGTTAACAAAGTTAAATTCCTTGCGCTGATTAAGCATTCCATTCCTTATAAATTATAAAAAAAAACTAAAAATTATTTTTTTATGTATAAAATTTATAAACAAAAACAAACACAATTAACAAAAAATTTTAATTTATTCCAAACTTATTTGTATAGCCCGCCCTGTCCTTGAGCTGAAGGTCAGCTCGTTCAGCCAGCCGCCAGTTTCTATGGCAACTAAAAATCCACTCCGCTAAAAGATCAATGTTGAGGCTGCTCATCTTTTCCCAGACAGAAGAACGGAAAAAAAAATTTCCCTCATATTTTTTTTTATTTTTTATTGTTGCTTTCTTTTAATTTAATTATAACTAATAACAATCTAACAACAAACACATTAAATTAATTGAATTTGCCATCTAAAAAATAGCTGTCCAAACCCAAATCAGACAAAACATAATTATTAAAAGTTCCAAAAATTCGAAATAAATTTCTTCCAACAAAAAAAAAAAAATAAAAATTATTAATAATCACAACCAATCCTACCTTATCGTTGAAAAATTGCAAACAACAACGTGCGCTTTAAAAAATCGATTAGAATGAAATAATGTCAAAACGATTCGAGATTTGCACGCTTAAAACTCGGACAAGATTTTCACCACCTCATCATAGACCCACCCCCTTCCCTTGCTGTCGTATTTAGACACTTAGGGAAGAGGGGGTAAAATTATGTGATATTGAACTGCAGCAGAAGGCTGGCGAGATGTTATGACGTCATATTTCTCGTTTCTTAGCAACGGATGCAGATGCCGGTCCAATCGAAACTGGACCGAGGCAAATTTGAGTGATGGGGAAGGAAACGTAGGTTTAAGTAGAAAACAATTACCGGTCAAATTTTTCAGTTTTAATGATCAATTTTAATCGGTGTCAAGTAACTTTATTTCGCAGAATTGTAATTAATTTCTAATTCCAATTCTCGAATTTTGTTAACAAATTTTCCTACCTTTTCGCTATCGGTAGTGTTAGTCGACCCCAGAGATGCCAGAGAACCTCGGTCCTGGTGTTCACCATCTTCCAAGGATGTTGTTTCATCGAGATCCCTGGAAACCAAAAGAAATTAATCTTTGTACACATTGGCTTTCCGGTTCAAGTTATTGAAATATATACGTTAGAAAGCGATAGAAATCGATTGGTTAAACATCTAGCGAGTAAATAAAGATATTTTTTAAAAAAAATAATGAAGTTTAATTAAAATTCTCAATGATATTGATATGGTAATTAATCTTTTGTTATGAAATTATACATTTTTCACTTCCTTCTTGTAAAAAAAATGAGATGTGATTAATGGAACACTTTATTTATTTATAAATAAAAAGGAAAATCCGAAATTACCTGCTGGCACGATTACTTGCTGATTTCGACATTTTTGCGGGTGATTTGGGAAGATTTAATGGCAAGGTTGAAGTGAAATAAGTTTCTTGAATAACTTCACGTAATTTCTTAACCCACAATTGCTTCGCTTCCAAAGACGATGCCTAAAATTATACGCAAACAATAAATTTTGTCAATAAAAGCAATGAGGAAAATATTTAAGTTTTCCCCCTTGTTTTATATATATATATATATATATACACGTCCTTATTCTTATATAATACAAATGAATTTTCCTATGACTACCTTAATAATAATTCTATGATCCGATAGCGGAGCTCTCCCTGTCCAGACGGCAAATTTACATTCATCACCTTCCACATGTTCCGTGATACCAAGATCGGAAGTCTTTAAAAGAATAATAATATTAATAAGAGCACTCAAGTACAAACATGGCAAAATATACCAGTAATTGATTTTTATAAATATATTTTGCTTTCCCATTGGTATCTTTAACTTCTTTGGCAAAAAGAACGCACAATTCAAAAAGAAAAATATGTCGTTCTCTTCCTTTACGGATGATTTGTTTCGGATCCCAAACTTGGAACATATCTTGCAGAATAACTTCACCTAACTTTTCAATATTTTCCTAAAAAAATAAAGTCCGTAAAAATAAAAACCATCAAAATCTCAAAACTCAAAACCGTACATCATATCCTTCCAACAAACTTAAATGCATCGCATCGTTGGCTTTCTTAGGTACATTTAACATCACTTCAAGGCCATCTTTGATTTCGCCTTGTCCTTCCTCACAACACGATTGCAGATCTTTGAGTAATAATTGGTATTTGGTGATTCGTTGAACAGGTTTAATGAGATAAGCTGCTAAGGGATGATCTAATTTGTATTTCTTTTGCACGTCTTCGAAAAACGTTCCACCCTGTTGGACTAGCAACGTGTTGGATTCGGGTTTATTTTTACAATACTTAACGTAAATATCAAATTTTTGTGCCTAACAATTAAAAAAAAATTAGTTTATTAGATATCCTTCACTTTCATTGCACTTTCTTACCCAAGTGACAAAACAATGCCCAACATCTTCCGGCATCATTTCATATTTCTCCAGTTCCTTAAGGAAAACATTTTTGTGAAAGTCATAAATTTCGTCGATATTCCCAAACACGATCTGCTCCTTTCCCTGAATGCCACAAGGCGTTGCATTATTCTTCCTCATTTCTTCCACGTAATATTTTATGCAACATTCGAGGTCCTTCACATAAGTTCGTTCGGTTTGCAGCAATTCAGCCATGATGAATCTAATTAAACCATAACAAATCAATTAAATCAAACAAAAATCAATTTATATAACACTTACTCCTTTCTGCGCGCCGACTTTCTCTTCTCTTCATTCAATTCCTTGGACGCCGTATCCTTAACTTTAGTATCAAGACTCGGATCACTATTACGATCTAACGACAAATCCTTTTGCTGGCCCTAAAAGATTCAAATTTATTAGAAAAATTATTGGGGAAAAAATAAAAAAATCCGTGCCACCTCTTGTTGAATTCCCAAAGCTTGTTCTAACCGCATTCTATATTTGTCCATCCGAGAACTGAAATCTTTATATCGGTTATCAACAGCTGCAACCCATTGCCTTATGTTACTGGCATGTGCATGACCTTTCTCTACCAAGCTATCAGCCAGCTGAATAAGTAGTTTCACTCTCTCTCTAGTTTCCTACAACACAATACGACTAAAAATTTGTCTAAAATTCAATTATTTTTCCTACAAACCTTCGCAATGCCTTTGAACTCATTATGCTCCTTAAGTAAATTCTCGGTTTCCTGTCGGTTTTCACCAACATTGGTATGAGTAGTGAGGTAGTAATCGCCCGTATCATGAATCCACTCGAGCGCTTGTTTAGCACTGTGCTCGAACAGAACGAACTGCTGACATTGGTCCAAACTCTTCTTCTTCAGAGTCCAATACTCAAGAACCTGATTCTCCTGTTTTAAAAGTTGTTCCAAAATACCTAACGAATGAATCAATTAATATTTTCACTATTTGCCAACAAGATTTTCAAAACCTACCTTTAACCTGAGCTTCTGGATTACGCAAATTTGCTTCGCCTTGAAAAGAATAATACTGCAAACTTCTAGCTGAGTATTTTAAAAACGTTTCGGCAGTACGACGAGCTAAAGTACACGCCTGCAACACCAACAAAAATTCATTTAAATAATTTCTTAATGAACAAATTAAAAAATTACCTTTAAAAATGCTTCCTTTTGTTCTTGGTGTTTATTAATCAATTGATTAAGCATCGTAACCTTATCAGACGATGATGACTTTTCACTACTGCACCAATCTTCTTCCCGGCGGTATTCCCTTTCCAAACTATCCAAGACAGAACAAACCTTAAAAAAAAATTAAAGCATCAATAAAACAAACACCATCAGAACTCAAAACATAAACAACAAGTGATACGGGATCATATCGTATCATTTGCTCACATTTGTAACTCGAGATTATTCAGAGAAAAATGAATCACCTGCTCGGCCGTTTTATAGAAGTTAAGAGAGGCCATGACGAGTTTGTGCCTATCTTCAGCGTGAGTCACCAACTGCTGCCATTTGGCGCTGATTCCCTCTGCAATAGCGCGGATACCGTCCGGATCGTAGTGATTGGCTTGGATCAGAGCTTCCGCTCTCTGCTGCACTTGAACTGCGCTGCTATGAGTTTTCTAAACCACAACACAAATAAATTCACTTTTTCCTCCGTTCCACCAAGGAAATAAATACCTCAATCGCGACTTGAACTTGTTCGTGTTCTTTTCTCATTTGCTCCGCTTCCTGTAGACACGTGGGGATCATAAACGTCGCCCCAAGAAGGGTTTCGCCCTTTCGGATCCAACTGACTACTTGATTGGCATCGCTTTGGAACTGTCCTTTTTGAATGCACTGTTCCAGCTTGACCCGAGTCAACTCGGCTAAATCCTCCAGGTCCATCTCCCTCTCGTGCAGAAACTCCAGCAACACTTGGATCCGTGTCTGCGCATCGTATTGGCTGTCGGCCATTAGCGATACGCTCGACGTCTCGAAGAGTTGGCAGAGTTCCTGGCCCCTTTGTAATACTTCAAACGCCGTGTTTTGCATGTGGGCAACGTTCTCGCTGTGCATCTGCAACGCGTGTTCGGCTTTAGACGGGTCTTGAACCGGCTCCGAACGACGCAACTCATCCGACCACATTTCCAATCGAGAGGAAACCTCCAGAGCATCGCGTTCGAACAACCGAAGTTGAAGGCAGAGGTCGAGCTTAAGTTTGCGAGCTGTCCACAGCTCCTCCAGCTCTTCACGCGTTTTGTTTAATTTTTCGAGCGTGTCTTCGACGCTCGTGTATGAACCCGTTGTGTCCATTTCCGCAGACATTCCGGCATTTCTTATATTTAAAAAAAATAAAATTAATTTTTATAAAGATTTCTAATTTACTATTTTATACCTTAGTTCCTCGAGCAATGCCTCCCCTTCGGTCACCGTGTTCACTGCAGCGTCAATTGTTGAGTTGCGTTGTTGAGTAAATTGATCTAGCAAATGTTCTGCACCTTCGACAGACTCAGATATTTCGTTGCTCTGCAACTCTTGTTTCAATTCATCGGCCCAAGTTGACAACTGTTAATAATTTTTTTTAAATTTAAATTTTAAATTTTAAATTTTTGTTATTTTACCTCTTTTTCGTGAGAAAAGAAAAGAACAGCAAGCTGTAAAAGATGTCGCCGTTGCTCGACACGAGCAGCGAAACTAGCTATGTGCGACTCAAGTTCTTGAGCAACTGAATAGATTTCTTCAGCGTTACATTCCCCGGTTCTAGCGAGTTCCTCGGCAGCAGAAAGAAGTTTCTCCGCATTCGTGTAAGTATTCTGTAAGTATAAAAACAAAATAATAAGGAATTACCTGATCACAATAATAATAAAAAAAAGCAATTTAAAAACAAGTCACTTGTTAAACATTCCTTTCAACATTTTTTTTACGCTTCCTTCGCATCATTTCGGTCCGGTGGAAAAAAAAACATCACGTTTTAATAAATAATGAAAAAAAAAGAAGATTCCTTCCCACCTGTTCCAGCAACTAAATGATTCAATTTGCATAATCTATTATCTCAATTTAAAAAGTATTATATTATTTTATATTATCATTACAAAAAATAATAAAATGAAATAAAATCCTTTCCTGATCTCAATTCAATTAAAATCAAGAGAAATTGAGTGGATAATTCAAGTGCCGTCTCTTTCAACGCATTTTATTACTAAAAAGATCATTCTTGGCGGAATGTCAATTCAAATAGATTTCAGATTTGGTCGCTTCGAAAAAAAAAAATTTGCTATAAAAATAAAATCATTACTCCAACACAAGAACAAGAAAAACTATAAAACAAAAAACAAAAAAAACAAAAAATGTCAACCAACCAGCAAAAATATAATCAATTTTCCTTAATTCTTTATTAATTACCAGTAAAAAAATGTTTACTTTTCAACCTCACTTT
>JH431646.1:175547-190252 GCA_000239455.1 Strigamia maritima | reverse complement strand
GGATTTTTTTTTTGTCGTTCCCCCGTTCCCCATATAATTTAATAAATTAAAATCAATTGATCTTCCCCTCTCTACAAATCTCGTGCAGCTACGCGAATCAATTCTACTTAAAACCACAAAGCACCATGTACAACCATGAAAAAACATCCAAGGCCCAGCTCTAATCATATCAATCCACTCACAGCCAAACCATTTTGTTTCTTCAAATGAAATAATAATAATAAAAAAATATTTTTTTTAACGCAAATTAAAACTGCCAACATTTTAGACATATCCCACATGCCTTCACGTATTCATAAAGTAAAGTGACGATCAATAAACATATTTTAGCATCAGCAAACACGGTATTTGTCGATCACTGTCACAATTATTGAGAAAAAACAGAAAAACGAAGAAATTATCGTTGGTACGTTCAGTCATGCCAAAAATTCATCTCTTCGTTGAACCTCGATTTGCTTTTAGCATAATGACCCTAATTTTAAGCTCAAATTCAATTCTAAAATGCCTATAATTAAACCTACTTTTGACATCGTTCAATGTGATATTTTTTCCAATAACTGCAATTCAACGACCTTTATTCAGTTTTATCGTTAAAAAAAAGTCAATTTTCTTCTCTAAGCTCATCAGACAGACAAAATCCCTGGCTTGCATTTCTAGGGCGACCCCAGCAGTCAGATTAGTGTTCACTCGTAAGTCGATGTACTTCTGTTTATCCCTCAGTGCCGTTTGCTTTCTTCGCCTTTTCATATTTTAAACAAAAATCAATAATCTTATCCCTATTTAACATTAAATTCTTCCTTTTCTCCCACCTCACAACAAAATATCCACTTTTATTATTTACTTTTCACTCCAAAACAAACAAAATAACAAAGAAATCTTTTAACTTTATCAAAAATGTCACAATTCATCATTAAAAATCCATAAAAAACATTCTTTAAGGTCAAAAAAAAAGAAAAAAGAGGGGAACGAAAGAGAAAAAAAATTGGCTCTAACACAACCCAGAAAAATATTCAGCGAATCAATAAAGTCATCAAATCAACTCCATTTATCATTTTGATAACCCCTCTTTTCATATGGCTTTAATAACCCCCCCACAAGGGTATTAACAGCAACATATCATGCTACGATACACTACACGCATACCCTATTTCAAATAAAAAAAATATTTTTAAAAAAGTAAAGGAATGCTGGCAACATGATATCAATAATTCAACATTTTGCTTAATTAATTCCCTACTAATAATTAAAAACATGACCTCAAAAACAGCCTTTTCCTCATTAATTTTACGTTCTCACGAGAGATGGCATTGAACAGTTGTCATGGAGACACCAAAGACCAGTGTCACAGTCGTAGTATAGTTATATCTCACAATATCCGATGTAAAACCACTTGAATTACCCAATAAACGAATAAATCGAGAATTTTCCGTTTAAATATCAAAGAAAAATAA
The DNA here is from genome assembly GCA_000239455.1 of Strigamia maritima. Taxonomy (NCBI): domain Eukaryota; kingdom Metazoa; phylum Arthropoda; class Chilopoda; order Geophilomorpha; family Linotaeniidae; genus Strigamia; species Strigamia maritima. The sequence goes on along the minus strand of JH431646.1, from coordinate 188,801 downwards.
AAGTTACTAAATTTCGTCCACTTACCCGACTCAGGATGAAAATATTTGGTCAACTGCTCAACCAACCCACCGCTCAATTTTGCCCCTTCCTGTCAAACGACACTGAATGCAACGGTCACAGTTTGCAATTAGCAATTTAACTACGGTCAAAATATGTATCCTGCAGCTAAACCTGATTCCTGTAACGAATAGATATTCTCTCAAAATCCTCACCACCTTCCTCTCTCTCTATATCTCTCACAACTGGATCCTCGAGTTACTCTCGAACCAAGCTGCATGAGAATGCATTTGAAAGTCTAGCCTCGATGCGAGGATAGAATTAAAACAAAATGAGGTTTGTCTGCCAGCTTTTCAAAACAGAAATGGAGGTTTTGTTTATTACATGAAGAGGTCATAGGGCCGCTCGCTTTTTACCCTGAACCAAAAGGGTGAGTGTTACAAAAAGCATATAAATTAAACTCGAAGTAGGGAAATTGGGGAAATCAATTTTCACGTTTCTGTTTCCCCAACAAAACATAAACAAAAAAATTTTTAACAAACTTTTTTTTCTTCAAAAAAAGAAAATTTTATTTATTTATTTATTTATTTATTTATTTATTTATTTTTTTTAGTAAAATTAAAATTTAATATTTTTTTTTTATAATTGAATTACCAAATATCAAATTCCATAATAATTACCATCAATTTGATCATGGCAACGCCCACCTGATATACAAATGCCTTCCTTAGCAACCACAAACCGGTTGCCTAGCAACCAGAGATGTGGATGCTGGAGCTCCGTAGCAACAGATGTGAATAACCTTAAGAGAAAACGTCAAAGCTCGGCATGGATTCCAATTTATTACCCGCCATTTTTTCTACTTGTTTTTCTATCCCTATTCAACTGTTATCAAAATCACGCCCCACAATTCACCACCCTGAACACAAAAATAAAAAATAAAAAAAAAATCTCCCTACTGATTTTTTTTTTATTAATTTCACACATCAACACCACCTAGTAACTAAATTAGAAATTAATCCCTTTGACAACATCGTTTTAAGTGATGTATTAAGCACATTAACGCACGCTCCGAAAACAGACCCCTACCAGACGCCCCTTGTTTATGTTCTCCCTACCTCAACAATCCCCAAAGGCTCCCTAATTGGTCAGCTTTAATCGTTGATCAATAATCTTAATAGTTCGCTAACGTCGAAAAAAACGCGAAATGACTTTTAGAACAAAAAAAAAAATAAAATAATAATAACAATCGACCACTCCTTGCTATTATTATCATTATTATTATTATTATTTTCTAATAAAAATATAAAATATTGTTACAAGGAAAAAAATATCCAAAAAAGGTGAACGAACTGAACTTCCAATTGCCAGCAGTCAATAACTTTTAACCAAAGGAAAAGTCGTCGTTTTAAAACTGCCAAACGGTTTTAAGAACATAAATCGCCTTTGGGCTACTTTATGATTCGAACATAAACGTCTAGGTTAAACCACAAATTCACCGAAGCAGAAATTGATTAAACCTTACCTGCGCAACTGTTTGAAAATGTTCGTGAGATTTTTGGAGTGCTCTTGCACGTTGCAAGTTTTTTCCAATTCCTGTATTTTTGTGAAGAAATACTTCCCCATGATTTACAAGCCAATCAAGAACCTTGAAAAATAAATTTAAATAATAAAAATAAAAATAAAATAAATATTACTTTTAATTGACAAATCGAAATTATGACGAATGTACCTGTTTGACATCCTCCTGGAACAATTTAAGAGCCAAGCGTTGATGTAATTTGACTTTACGAGCCAACCACTGCTTCTCCAATGAGCGGTGATGAGCTAGGATAGCGTGGATAACGGCAAGCACGTGACTAGCACCTTCGGAGTAATCGGTGATCGGATTTGTCATCGGTCCACCGGCGCCAGAATTCATTGCATCGTACAGCGCCTTACCCTCAGATGCAGCCTATTTAAATAAATAATCACAATAATCATTCGTGGAACTCATTCAACTGGAAAAATGTGTTAAAAAGGAATTTATTCAATAATTAAAAACTAAAAAAAAAAAAAAAAAAAAAAATTAATTAACTGTTTCAAAGCCATGCAATTTTTAGCATTCATTAGAAGCCAAACAACTAGTAGTAGATGGGAAAGAGAAAATTATTAATAAAGGGATGATTTGTGGCTTCGTACGTGTTTCCGCGGCGACGAATCCATTCGTGGCTGGTTGCAAATCTGAACTAAGTGATCGAGTTGATACAGAAGTTTTTTACTCGTACTGTGAACCTAAGAATATGAGCGACAATGGGAAAAAATTCTTAAAAATAACTTAAAATGTAAGTAAAGAAATGAGTATAAACCCAAACATGCCTCTGTGTAAGCTTGACACATGCTTTCGTACAAACTCTGGTGCTGATGGATTGCCTCCTCCAAATCGGCAACCTCTGACGGTACGTTTGGTTGTTCACACGCTTGACTCCACCCGGCTACATTTTCTACGTACTATAAATAAATAATTCAATTGATTTAATCAAAATTTGCCTTTTTTTGGATAATTTACTTGTTCGGCACGTTGGTGAAATAAGACGGACAAGGCAAGGACTGTTGTTCTCTCATCTAATCCCGATGCAAAATTTTTCCACGCGTGGTCTAGACGACCGGCAACTCGTTGCACGTGTGATGTTGCGTAGTGACCAGTTTCAATCAAACGGCTCGCGACGGATAATATGCGATTGATATTGACGTAAACATTCTGTCGAGTAAAATGATCAAATTATGTAATTTTAACACTTTTAATGCGATAATAAATAATACCATCGATGCCATTGTAAATTGATTGTGTTCTTCCTGCAATTCTTTGGACATTTGGTACGTTCGACCGATTTCTACATAATTGACTAGAAATAAATCCCTGTTGTGGAAAATCCAATCAAACATCTGTCGAAATAAAAGATAAAAATAATTGTCAATCATATAAATTAATTCTTTTATTCAACATACCTTTTCTGCATCTTGTTCAAAAATGCAGAGCTGAAAGCATTGATCTAATTTAAGCTTTTTTATATGCCACAATTGATGCAGGTGTTGACGAGCGGCATGAATGTTTTCCAACAACTGCATAACATGAGGAATAGCGGACTGAAAGTCGGCATTTCCTACGATTGTATTTGTGCTGTCACGGCCGGAATAGCCAGAATCGTACGAGCTTCCACTATCAGCAACGCAACTCAGCCTAAAATAAATAATTTTTATATTAAAATATATATATATTTTTAATTTATAATCAAAACCTTTGCAAAACTTGTTGGCCCTCAATGTCAATCGCCTCCACTGGAGCTTTAACAATTTTTTTCTTCAATTCGGAGTGCAATTCGATCGTGGATTTTGCTTTATTCACATCATCTGCAAGGTCATTTCTAGAAATCTCTTGCTTTATGGTGTCCAACTTGTCCAGCAAGTCGATTGCTTTCCATATAAAATCCTCTAAAGCCTAAATTAATTCAATTTTAACATTAAAACGTATTTAAACGGCGTTAAAACTCATTTACCAGCCTCATTTCTATCCACTGATTATGATCGTAATACAAAGTCCCATCAAAATCATTAGTTAGTTGATTTTGTTCGATAATCTTTGGTAAAGCTTCAACAGCGACCATGTTTGTCTAATCAATAAAAAGTAATTAATATTTTATTTTTATTTTTAAATTATTTCTCACGTCATTACCTCAAATTTATATTTGGAACTCCCCAAGCTGGTCCTTTGTTTCTGCCAGAAAGTTTCCGGTTTGATAATGTATGCACAATTTATATTCCCCGGAAAACATTCCTGCAAAAAAAATAATTGATTTATTTTTTTTTTAAAAATAAAATCAAATTAATGTTATCATTTTTACCTGTAATACTTTGAGGATCGGCTTGACGACATTCCATGTAGTACTACCACGCATATCAATGATGACGGTAAAACCAAGTTCTTTCACATCATCACTAAACAAACAAAAAAAAAACAGTAATTTTTAAAGAATGCAACAAAAAGTATCATATTTCAATTTTTTTTGAATTTTGTATTTTTAAACACATACAAAAAAAGCATTTTTTTTTCATTAATAATAATGATAATGAATAACAAATGTTTTGGTTAATTTTAGTTTTCGCAAAAAAATAATTTTTTCCTTTTTTTTGAATTTGTCATCTGCTATTTTTACGAAGGCCAAAGAGTTTCGATTTAGAATATAAAAAAAAAAACTCGTGTGCAAAAAAGAGTTTCGAATCTCAAAACAGTTTCATATAACATTCTAATTTCTAATTCAAATTTTATATTTAGATTCGTCATCATTTTACCCCTTCCTGGTTCAAATGTCTATTTTTACAACAAAATTCAATTTTTATGAGCCTAAATCAACACTCACCATGGTACGCTGGCAAGGTAAGTAACCAACTGTCTGAGATCTTCATTTTTTAACCTTTCCGGTCTTGTTCTGGCTGGAAAAGTAAGAATTGGACCTCCACGTTTATCTCTTCCGCCTGATAGGAATGCAATTTTCTCTTGAAGGACCGAGATAATATCACTAGCCTTAAGTCCTTCTGTTCTTTTTGGCCCTGAAAACAACAAAAATAATTAAAAATTTAAAAAATCCACACATAACTTCAAAAAAACTCCAATTTCCGGTACAAAATAATAAAAAACAACTAAATAAATCACTCAGTCAAGTGAATTTCAAGTTAAACCTACCAAACACACTCATAAGTGCTCCGTGCCACTCGAACAAATGAGACTCCCAGCCCTCGAATGAAATAAAATTAGAAAATCAACCCCACAAGATGCTCAGATACCGTTCAACCGATGTCGTCAACATCGCTGTGGTAACTCGCCAATTACAAATGGCTGCTGCCACTCAAAAGCTAAGTCGAACATAAAACAAACAAAAATTGCAAAAACACTTTACCTTACCAAAATCACCTTTTTTTAAAAAACAAAACAATCAAAAACAAGCTTAAAGATAGAAAAAAGAAGAAAAAAAAACGGAAAGAAAAATGATCACTTCAGTTTGGCGTCAAACTGTATGACGCCCATAAATTCATTTAACTTCAACATAGACAAAGCGAGCAAAAAGAAAAAAAAAAAAAAACAACTTAACTAAGAGAAATTTACGTTACTTAACACGTCAAAAAACCTCGAGTCTTTCATCAACCCATAAAGTCGTCCTAAAAAGATAAGAAAAGCGAGCAAAAAATGAATTTTTCCACTCAAAAAAATATATAAACTACACGATGAAAGACATGACATGTTGGCAAGTGGTTTAGACTTTACCTGGGTGTGTGAACTCTAGGATTTAAGTGCGCATTGACTAACCATTTCGCGAGATTTAATCAACAAAACAAACAAAAAAATTTTAAAAATAGACGAAATATTGAAAATGTAGCGAGCAATCCAAGTCCGGTAATAAAAGAAAGCGAAACTCCAAAAAAAAAAAAAAAAATTCAAAAAATGTCGATGGAATTTGACAATTTCCTCTACACAACATGAAGCGTAATATTTACACAGATAAATTACAGTGTCATTCGCATTTAACTAGCTCGCAATCCATAAAATTTCCATGTAAACACCCAGTTAACAACCCCAGCCTAATTAAAATTAAAAAGAACAAAATGCAATATTTATATCTAATTAAATTTCGCTCTCTCAACAACTTGTTATCAAGCCGAGACCAAAACGTTCCAACAGGTTGCTTAATGGCTGAGGTTGTCATGGACACTCTAGATCAAGACGTGCGAAGCATTACCGAGAACGGATCATTCCTCACAAAAAAAAAAAATACAATCAATAAATTGAGCGACAAACCGTCAAACAAAAAAAAAATTCAAAATTTGAAAACATTCACATCCTGACAAACAATTTCTCATAAAAATTCCACTTACAGCACACACATTGTGTCGAACTATGCCAACTATGTGGTCTCCTCCGAATTCGCTCCGATTTATCGTCGCGCAATGTCCAGTGACACCAATTTCCTGCAGCCATTAGTATTTTTCACTTTCAACCATCTTACCGATGCGCGATATACACGTACTAGCGGAATTCATGCAAACTAAGCTGTACTTTCCACCTCCTTTAATCCCGCACATGGGCTGACTCAACACTCGTTCCGATACATTTCCACGCGATTAAACTGGACCCTGTTCTTCTTGGTCACAGAATTGATTAAGCCATTAACGCAACACATCTTCTGGTACCAATGTTCCTTCAAACTTTTAAATTCTGCGCGATAATTTCAGGAGTTTGAAGAGATAACCGTTTTTTTTTCAGTTGCCACTCCTTTTTTTGCACCTCGTTGCAGTTTTCTATGATGAATTGAATGTCTATTCTATCAGTAAGCTGGATGATGTAAACCACGAGAACGAGATCATGGTTTTGATGATTTTCTTTGCCAAAATCCACGTTTCTCAGCTGGGAGAGGAAGAGGATCAATGAATTCTATTCCGCTTTTCATCTGAGCAATGCTTATCTGCGGATGTCGCCACTAGTTGGCGCTTTAGCACTGAAAAATTCATGTTTTGTGTTTTGTAAATTGTTTTCTACACGGATTTGTGACTTGAAACTGTTTTTTGGCACCAAGCCACGGGTCTGGACTGACTGATGTCTGCTAACACCCTCGAGTTTTGTCATTGGGGAACTAAATATAACTCAGGTTGATCCACTCTTAGTACAAGGTGAATATTTAAAAATAAAAATACATTTTGATGTTTATCTATGTAAAAGATGAATCTTATTCAAAATTTTCAATTCAATTCAAATTTAACCTCAATTTGAATTATTATTATCCTTTATTTAAGACGCCAAAACAAAACAAAAAAATATTTAAAGAAACTTTGAGTTAATGCCACACGGGTGCGCCACTGAATGGCAACAAGTTAAGATTCACGATTACAGTTCCCATAGAAAAAAAAAACCTAAAGTAAAATAATGACTTTCTTTGTCAATAAAACTTAATCTCTCACACTACTTGTGTAATTCAGTGTCAATTATTGAAAACATTCGCACAAAACAAACAACGCTCTGTGCTTAATAGATAAATAGTGAACAGAGCTCCACTGGAGACATAAAACTTCACATTTTGATCAAATACGTTTCCCCTTTTATGACAGAAAGGATATGAGAAATGGATTGAAACAGGACATGATAACACATTTAAATTAAACTGAAACTACTCATACTTATTAGAATTTGAAATAAGGAAGTCTTAAAAAGATTTCTATTATTTTTGCTTTAATAAATGGCTCTTTTAATGGTTTCCATGGCAACCGCATGAATTTATAAACTAATAATAAATAAATAAATGAAGAGAAATTATGTTGTGTCAACATTTGAGTTTTAAGAGATTAAAATATCAATTTAAAAAAAAAAATCAATTATTGAATGAAAAATTTGAAAATTTTGAATCGCGCGAACACACTCGAGGTTTACTACAAGCAGGTTAAAAGAGAATATTGATCCAAAGTTACTTATTCGAGAAAAAGGTCAATTTATGAACTGATCGGATGATAGATGATCTCAATTACCAACACCAAGAATGCATTTCCCCTACTCCATTTATTTTTTTTATTTTTTTGTTTTTTGTTTTTTTTTTAAATATATTTAAATAAATTTATGTAAAAATTGGAACAAGTAAATTGAATTTTTACATTAATCTTCAACGAGATGATTTGTTTACATTCACTTCCGATTGTTTTCCATAAATCCATTTATGTCTATTTATGCCCTTTCTATCATTTTTAATGCATTACTTCAATGAACAAATGGGTTGTTTAAAAAAGGGTCACTCTTCATTTCATTTTGAGGTCACTTTCGTGGTCGCTAATTTTTCAAAGTCACTTTCTTCTCACAATTCCATGAGAAAATTAATTTTTTTTTAACTTTACAATTTTCGTAAACAATAAACCTTGACTTTAATGGAATAATTGGACATACTTGAAATTTCCATTTAAAAAAAAAATGGAAAAAAAAATGGAAAAAAAAGGCAAAATGGGTTATCTCGACACTTTGGCGATTAGTCCTCTTTATTTATGTATTGGGTGATAACCCTATCAAAATTTATAATTTATTTTCCTTATATTTTAATGATAATTAATCCTTATAAATATTTCACTCATTCAAATACACCCACCTCATCATTTGACACTCATCCAAACTGGAGAAAAAATGAAAAAATACGTATCTTACATGAAAAATTGAGAAAAATCGTAAGAAAAAAGCTTCGATCGATTTTTTTTAATATATGAGGTAAGGTATTATTCATTGCATATGATATGCAAGACATGTGCATACGATTAACAATAGGATTTTACAATTTTTGCATTGGGCATGGCAATTTAATAAGAGAAAAACAGCGCCTTACCGGTCTTGTAATACAAAGCCACTTCACTATCGCTAGAGACATCGCTGGACGTTTCCGTGGTGCTCATTTCATCAGGATGAGCGATCTCTCGTTCGTTTGTCACCGAGTTTCGTGCTTCCTCGAACCTATCCATACTCTTGAGCGGCCATCTTAACGCTGTTGTTGTCTGCCAATGTCGACATCAACTCCACCAATCGTGAAATTGCTCAAGTTTTATTCTGCTCTGGATCTTAATCCGGATCTTGTTTGCATATTCGTTCAAACATGGCGGCACCGGGAACTGTAAACACTTCGACTTTATTACCTTTGGGTGAGACTGAGTTGTATAAAATACTAATATTAATTTTGTTGAAATTCAAGGAATTTTGTGTTTTTATTACAGAACTTGTGGATAAATGTATCGGCTCCCGGATTCACATTGTTATGAAAAGCGACAAAGAAATTGTCGGCACATTGCTCGGTTTTGATGATTTTGTCAGTATCCTTTTCGACACAAATTGAGTTATTCTTTAAACTTTGTGTATTTTTTTAAATTGTATGTTAGATATGGTTTTAGAAGATGTTACTGAATAGTAAGTATAAGTTATATAATTTTTTTAAATCTGAAAAAATAATTTTTTTTTTTATTTGCAGTGAAAGTACTCCAGAAGGACGAAAAGTAACCAAACTGGACCAAATTTTGTTAAATGGAAATAATATTACAATGGTATTATTATAATTTTTTTTATTACTTTTAAAATGACATTTTAATTAATATTTTGTTTATTTTCTAGTTAATTCCAGGCGGAGACATGCCCGAAGCTTAAAATAAGTCTTCAATTTAATTTTCATTCGAATTTTGTTTTGCCATTTTTCATTTTTTGTTAATAAATTAGTGCATACTAAAACGAAATCTTAGTATTCGTTATTTGTTAAATACTTAAATCATAAAAACATTTAAAAAGATAAAAATCAAAGTCTCAAAGCACGTAAATGATTATACAAATTGTGCAAAACTTGCAAACTGGAACTACAAGTTGGTCGTTTTTCTCGCGTTGTGTGCCAGCAATTTACAAATAATTTCACGTAAACATTTGGAAGATAATCAGTCATTTGAATATCCGGAACAATTGGGCGCGCTTCGAAAGCAACAACCTGGATGAAATAAACAAAATAATTAAAATTAATTAATAAGTTTCCTAATTATTCTTTACTTTATAAACAATCGCATGTGGAGCAGTGTCAGCAAACGGTATTTTCCTAGTAAGTAATTGCCACAAAGTGATCCCAGCTGAATAAATATCTGCTTTTAACGTAGGTGGAAATCCACGTAGTAACTCCGGTGCTTTGTAAGCTATTGTTCCGTCCAACGGAAATGTGCTGTCACAATGTTCAATTTTCTAAAATGTTGACGATAAAAAATATATTTAAAAACATGTGTCATTTTTCCTTTTCTTTTAAATTACTTACCGCATCGAGGATTTTGCTGCATCCGAAATCGCACAATTTACAAGAATCATTTGAAGATATAATAACATTAGCAGGTTTCACATCTAAATGTGCCATATTGGAAGAGTGACAATACTGCAGTGCATCTAGTATCTCAGTTGCAAACCTAAAAATAATATTTAATTAATTTATTCACGAATAATCATGATTCTACTCACTTTAACCTCCTTTCCCAATCGATCATTTCATTGATATCATCTAATAGATACTGTAAACTTTTTGGACCAGCAAACTCCATTAAAATTAACAGATTTTTTTCATTTAATCCAAACACTCCCAACGTTTCAACAATATTTGGATGTTTAAGAGCCATCGCGTTCATTTCCCCAGCTAAGCAGTGATCGATCGAAATTTTCCTCCTCCGGTTCGTATTAATAACTTTGACAGCTACTTTATGACCTGTAAAAAATTACATTTTTTAATAAAAGCATTATCAAAGTATAATTAATTCAATTTATTTACCTTTATGAACTGCTTTAATGACAACGCCAAAACCGCCTTGACCAAGTACAGGTGGGGTTTTAGTTAACGATTCCAATCCATTGCTACTAACTTGTTGTCGTGTCGGTGTATCCATTTCAATGCTCTCAACATCATCGATTTCTGCATCATTCTCATTGCTATAACACGGACTTTCCTCATTAAATACAAGACATCGGTTTATTTGTGGTTTTTTATTTTCCTTTTCAAATGGTTTCGATGCTGTATCTTCGAATGCTTGTGTTCCTTTTACACCGGTAGCGACTAAAAAATTGGGTGCTCCAAGCTTTACCTCGGTTGGAAATCTATAACTTATCAAAATGTCGAAATTATTAATGTTCATGGGTTAAAATAATATGGAACTTACTTGGCAGTTGAAAAGGATTTTTCGTGATAATTCGGTGGAAAAAATTTCTTACGAATAGTTTTATGTGGTGAAGTTTTAACAGGTGATTTAAACACAATAGTTGATGCTTTTATTAAGTGTTTTGGCACAGAGGAAGCCATGGTGCTTGCGTACCGTTCATATGAAATAACTGACAAGACTAATTGAAATGATTGAGTATGCAAATATTTCCTGGTGACGAATATGAACATTTATTAATAAAAATATAAATAAATTCAATGAAATTATGATTAAATGTAGCTTTTATTCATATTCTTTATTTTGTATTTTTTCTTTTTCGATTTTAACAATTTTTTGAACATATCTAATATAGTTTCAAAAGGATTGGATTTAAACGATGGGTTTTTGATAACTTTCGAGATGACTCGATGTGTTTTGTCCTATTTCAATATAAATATGAAAAATTGTTGATAATTTGATTTTATCGGGTTTAAAAGTTAACTTACACTTCTTTTCCCCTCGTTTTCATTTTCTCGATGCTTCGAAGTTTTTTCTAACTTTCATTTCTGTAAAAAAAAAATTAAAATCTATTAATTTAATTTAATAGTTACGGTATATTTTTTATTATTGTTTTCCTTTTTGCGTTCACTTTTCTTCTTTTTGGATTCTTTTTTCAGGAGTTCTAAACTGGGCAAAGCATCAGCCAGCAAATGCATTGTCGCCCACAATTGGAATTTTCCTCCTTTTTCTTCTTTCAATGTTTGTTTTATAACATCGATTTCTGCCAAATACGAAAAGTTAAATTTTAAAATCATTTCAAAATGTGATAAAAAAATAAAAAATACTTCTTAAAAAGGCATCGTGTCGACTTTGTCGTTTGGCTTTTTTTGTTGTATGTTTTTCTGGCAACTGTTTACGACTGCGAGTACTTATTATACTAATTTTATCAAATTCTGGTAATTTTTGTTCGACTAGACTATCAAAGTTAATATCGAGTCCTTTAAATAGTCCTGTATCCGGTATGATGAGATGACTTGAGCAGATGGCAACTAGAGAAAAAGTTAAAATGATAAAATCAGTCTTTACTCTTTATAAACATTGATATACGATATACTCTCTATTTACTTCGATTTCTTTAACATCGTCATCGATGCACTTATTGGTCGAAGGTTTTCCAATAGTTGTGTGGTATTTTTGACGCAATCTACGAATTTTACCCATTTTGTTGCTAACAATTCCAGCAGCTCCGGAAAAACCGGAAGTTGGTGAGTTACGGTAGCTTATTTGAACAAATTAGTTTTAAGTGCTTATTTTATTAATCCTGACATTACAAGTATAAAAAAATAAAACTTGATTTCCGAGATATTTAAAACAACTTTAAAAGTACAATTGAAAAAAAGAGAGAAACAAGAAATAAGAATTCAATTTTTGACAAGTCAATAAAAAAATGTTACTACGTTTTATTAATACTGCACCTCCACAGAATAAAAATTATTAATCATAAGTTTTCTCCAACGAGTAATTTACATTCCCATATTCTTTACTCGATTTACGACATACTTGAGCTGCTTGCCGCTTCAAATCGGCCTTAATAAATACTACAAAAGAAATAAAAATTAAAAAAAGAATTAAACTCTGTATATCTTAAATTAGAATATTTTTATCACCAGTCAAGATCAGTCCAATAAGCAAACAAGCACATGAGAATAAATTTGCAATAATATCACTGAATGTTAATAAATATGCTGCAAGCTCGGTTAAAGCAATTCCGAACACCTAAACTTAAAATAAAAAAAACAAAATTAAACTTGAAAAGTCTGCAACGCACTACGTAATTTTTCTTTTACATTTGCTGATTGGTTTAATATTCCAGCCGATGTACCTTCAGACTCGGGGAATGTAATCTCAGCGGCAAATTCAAAACCAATAGGGAGATAACCAGTCATAAAAAACCTATAAGACAATAATTTAAAATAAATATTGTGTAAAATAAAGCATATATTTATAAAAAAATCCTTTATTTCTACTCATTTTATTTAAAATCAATTTCTTAGCTGAAATTTGATGGATAGATAAGAATCATCTAACCATGACTATTTTAAGTCCAATTATTCTATTTACTTTTCTACATTGTTGCATTTTCTTGAAATTACTGGCCGAATGTTAATAATAAAATGATATAACTCAATCTTGCCCTAGAAGAAAAGCAGTCACAAATATGATCCAACTGTGGTAGAACTGGAACACGAATGTAAACGCAACCATACCAATGAGAGAAAGGGTATACACAGCCACTGTAGTTTCTCTAATAAAAATAAGTAAATAAATACATTTTAAAAAATATATTTATTTCACTTCACTTGAATTTGTGACGTTTATCCAACCAAAAGCCCATCAGTCCTGATCCTATCATTCCACTTACAACAAATGTCAATCCAACTCTGCCAGAATTAGTGTCATTCTAAAAAAATGCGAGATATTGCACATTCAAAGCACACGTCTTAATTAACTTACGGGGAAGTAAACGCCATAAAACTGGTCTAATAGGACAGAAATCT
>JH431646.1:121455-174441 GCA_000239455.1 Strigamia maritima | reverse complement strand
AAAAAAAAAAATTTTTAAATTAATAAAATCTGCCAATGAAAAAAAACACTTGTTTACCATAACTTACTACAAGAAGACAAAAATTTTTATTTTTCATAAGCCGTACAATTGATTGCAGGTAATTTTCCCCTAATTCACCTGCAGTTGCAGCAGCCAAACTAGGAAAATGAGGTGGTGCAGCTTTGAAAACTGTTTTAAGCAAATCATATTTTTTTTAAAAATTAAAGAAAGTAAATAAAAATAAAAATGCACAATTAAAAAATATATATAACTTACAAAACACAATTGCAACAAAAAGCAGAGTACTGAAAATTGCAGTGCCATAAAATAAATAATTTAATCCCTCGCCTATTTCATCGAAATTTGTGGAATTATTTGTACTTGACTGCTTAACAAGTTCACGCGGAACTAAAAAACTAAGAGCAATTCCCAACTAAAAATAAATTTTTTTTTAGAATTTTAAGTTTTAAAATGCTCTCACTCAACGCTCAAACTCACTTGATTTCCTAACACCCCAATTGCACACGCTGTGGAAACTTCTTTCGGTCCAAACCAAACAGCAGCTAACCTAGGTGGAATACTCAAAACAAAAACCTGAGAAGCCGCTACAATTGTTTGACCAACCATTGTCACGATAAAGCGATCAGGCGCGACCGAACCACATTTGATCCACGCACCCAGGGCAGTGCCCAATGATCCAATAAGCACCGTAACCCGTAATCCCGCCTTACTAAGTAGCCACATTGCTGGGAATACGAATAGTATATAGGTGACGAAGTAAATAATTCCTGTCCAATTAATGGCATTAATCGAAACTCCGTAATAATCCGAAACTATGTTCGCGAGGATCGAATAATGGACCCATGGGAATGCATTGGCCGTGGTGTAAAGTACAAACAGAAATAACATAAACCATCTCCATTTTGTTGTGCGAATAACCATGGGGTCAGCAACGTTGGTGGCACTGGTGCCTTTTGACAAGGAGAGAAGGAGATGGGACTCCATTCAAAACAGCCTGATTATGCTCACCTTTTCCAGACGATGTCATATTTCCATGAGATGACGTCACAAAACCTCAAGCCGCCATTTTCCATCCAACAGAACCAGTACAATCCATGGTACAATCAATGTGGCTATAAACGGCACACAGCAACAGATTAAATTTAACTGAATCAGATTTTTTTAAGAGAGATTTGTGAAAATGCTCAAAATGATCTGAAAACTGTTGTGTGTCAAGATGAATCAATTGTGAATGGTGTGAAGATACTTCGCCAAGAGAAAATGTGCCTCGATTGGGGCTCCTACCCCACCGCAATTTAATAAGAGAAAAGCAGCGCCTTACTGGTCTTGTAATACAAAGCCACTTCATATCGCTAGAGACATCGCTGCTCATTTCATCAAGATGAGCGATCTCTCGTTCGTTTATCACCGAGTTTCGTGCTTCCTCGAACTTATCCATACTCTTGAGCGGCCGTCTTAACGCTGTTGTTGTCTGCTGACATCAACTCCACCAATCGTGAAATTGCCCGGATCTTAACCCGGATCTTGTTTGCATATTCGTTCAAACCTGGCGGCACCGGGAACTGTAAATGATTATACAAATTGTGCAAGCTTGAACTAAAAGTTGGTCGTTTTTCTCGCGTTGTGTGACAGCAATTTACAAATAATTTTACGTAAACATTTGTAAGATAATCTGTTATGTGAATATCCGGAACAATTGGGCGCGCTTCAAAAGCAACAACCTCGATGAAATAAACAAAATAATTGAAATTAATTTAATAGGTTTCCTAATTATAAACAATCGCATGTGGAGCAGTGTCAGCAAAAATGCGGTATTTTCCTACTAAGTAATTGCCACAAAGTGATTCCAGCTGAATAAATACATATCTGCTTTTAACGTAGGTGGAAATCTAGGAGCACGTAGTAACTCCGGTGCTTTGTACGCTATTGTTCCGTCCAACGGAAATGTGCTGTCACAATGTTAAATTTTCTAAAATGCTGACGATAAAAGATATATTTAAAAACAAACATACCGTATATCATTTTTCATTTACTTACCGCATCGAGGATTTTGCTGCATCCGAAATCGCACAATTTACAGGAATCATTTGAAGATATAATAACATTAACTTTTATTAAATGTTTTGGCATAGAGAAAGCCGTAGTGCTTGCGCACCGAAATAACTGACCAGACTAATTGAATATGCAAATATTTCCTGGTGACGGATATGAGAATTTTTTAATAAAAAAATAAATAAATTTAATGAAATTATGATTAAATGTAGCTTTTATTCATATTCTTTATTTTGTATTTTTTCTTTTTCGATTTTAACAATATTTTGAACATGATCTAATATAGTTTCAAAAGGATTTGATTTAAACGATGCGTGTTTGATAACCTTTCGATATGACGCGATGTGTTTTGTCCTATTTTAATATAAATACGAAAAATTGTTGATAATTTGATTTTATCGTGTTTAAAAGTTAACTTACACTTCTTTTCCCCTCGTTTTCATTTTCTCGATGCTTCGAAGTTTTTTCTGACTTTCATTTCTGTAAAAAAAATTAAAATCTATTAATTTAATTAAATTGATATATTTTTTAATATTGTTTTACTTTTTGCGTTCACTTTTCTTCTTTTTAGATTCATTTTTCAAGAGTTCTAAACTGGGCAAAGCATCAGCCAGCAAATGCATGTCGCCCACAATTGGAATTTTCCTCCTTTTCTTCGCTGCTTTTTCTTCTTTCAATGTTTGTTTTATAACATCGATTTCTGCCAAATACGAAAAGTTAAATTTTAAAATCATTTCAAAATGCGATAAAAAAATAAAAAATACTTCTTAAAAAGGCATCGTGTCGACTTTGTCGTTTGGCTTTTTTTGTTGTATGTTTTTCTGGCAACTGTTTACGACTGCGAGTACTTATTATACTAATTTTATCAAATTCTGGTAATTTTTGTTCGACTAGACTATCAAAGTTAATATCGAGTCCTTTAAACAGTCCTGTATCCGGTATGGTGACTTGAGCAGGTGGCAACTACAGAGAAAATGTTAAAATGATAAAATCAGTCTTTATAAACATTGATATTGATTTACTTCGACTTCTTTAAAATCGTCATCTTTGCACTTATCCGTCGAAGGTTTTCCAATAGTTGTAGTTGTGTGGTATTTTTGCCGCAATCTACGAATTTTACCCATTTTGTAGCTAACAATTCCACCAGGTCCGAAAAACCGGAAGTTGGCGAGTTACGGTAGCTTATTTGGACAAATTAGTTTTTTAAGTGCTTATTTTATTAATCCTGACATTACAAGTGATTATCGAGGTATTTTAAAACAACCTATAAAACTACAATTGAAAAAAAGAAAGAAACAAGAAATGCGAATTTAATTATTGACAAATCAATAAAAAAATATTACTACGTTTTATTACTGCACCTCCACAGAATAAAAATTATTAATCATCTTTATTTTAAGTTATCTCCAACGAGTGATTTACATGCCCAACGTCTTTACTCGAATTACGACATACTTGAGCTGCTTGCCGCTTCAAATCGGCCTTAATAAATACTACAAAAGAAATAAATAAAAAAAGAATTAAACTCTGTATATCTTAAATTAGAATATTTTTATCACCAGTCAAGATCAGTCCAACAAGCAAACAAGCACACAAGAATAAATTTGCAATAATATCACTGAATGTTAATAAATATGCTGCAAGCTCGGTTAAAGCAATTCCGAACAACTAAACTTAAAATAAAAAATAAAAAATAAATTAAACTTGAAAAGTCTGCAATGCACTACGTAATTTTTCTTTTACATTTGCTGATTGGTTTAATATTCCAGCCGATGTACCTTCAGACTCGGGGAATGTAATCTCAGCGGCAAATTCAAAACCAATAGGAAGATAACCAGTCATAAAAAACCTATATAAGAGACAATAATTTAAAATATTGCGTAAAATAAAGCATATATTTATATAAAAAATCTTTTATTTCTACATCACTTAACTTCACTCATTATTTAAAAGCAATTTCTTAGCTAAAATTTGATGAATAAATAAGAATCATCTAACCATGACCACAGTCAGTAAATAAGTAAATATTTACTGACTATGCCATGACTATTTTAAGTGTAATTATTCTAACCTCGATTTCCATCAGTCCTTTCTCCATCGTAATTTAACGCTTGATAAGATTTTAAAAATGCCATATTATGCTATTATATTTACTTTTCTACGTAAGTTACTAGCCGAATTATTTGTACTTGACTGCTTAACAAGTTCACGCGGAACTAAAAAACTAAGAGCACATCCCAACTAAAAATAAATTTTTTTTAGAATTTTAAGTTTTAAAATGCTCTCACTCAACGCTCAAACTCACTTGATTTCCTAACACCCCAATTGCACACGCTGTGGAAACTTCTTTCGGTCCAAACCAAACAGCAGCTAACCTAGGTGGAATACTCAAAACAAAAACCTGAGAAGCCGCTACAATTGTTTGACCAACCATTGTCACGATAAAGCGATCAGGCGCGACCGAACCACATTTGATCCACGCACCCAGGGCAGTGCCCAATGATCCAATAAGCACCGTAACCCGTAATCCCGCCTTACTAAGTAACCACATTGCTGGAAATACGAATAGTATATAGGTGACGAAGTAAATAATTCCTGTCCAATTAATGGCATTAATCGAAACTCCGTAATAATTCGTAACTATGTTCGCGAGGATCGAATAATGGACCCATGGGAATGCATTGGCCGTGGTGTAAAGTACAAACAGAAATAACATAAACCATCGCCATTTTGTTGTGCGAATAACAATGGGGTCAGCAACGTTGGTGGCACTGGTGCCTTTTGACAAGACGTTCATGATGGTTATGCCGGCGATATCCATCTTAATCTGTTAATAAAAGTGTCTCTTCTTGAGATTCCATTTGTCGCGACTCTTTCTGAGGTCAACATTATATAAGATGATTTTTCGTTCAATTAGTGCAAAGTTTCCTCGATAAAACAGAAGAAGCAAAACATGTGGCATGCATATATTCTCGTTTGAGTAGAGTATTAAAATTCTTTTGAAATCGATGAAAGACTTCTCAGCCAGTGGTAATTTGCATAACAGCAGTCATAGTTTTGATAGGTCCTACAAGGGTATTTCGTCCAAGGACAGATTAAGCCGGTGGAAACTGAAAAGGTTTACGTTAATCATTTATAAAAATGAATAAAACATTATTTTTTATATACTTGATTTCGATTTCTGAATTGTCTACAGATGTATTCCTTGAAGTTTATGAATTTTCTTATGGCACTTCATTGCAAACGTCAAATTTTACCCATTTTCTTGAAAACAAACCAACTACGATAAAAATCATAAAAATTGGAATAAAAGTTGCGAGGAAATCGCAAATAAAAAAAAATTAATATGGTTAAACTCTAACTTCAACTGGATGGAAAACTAGAGCTACAACTGATGAATATTGGTTTGGGCCCAGAACAACAGATGGCGCCACTATTGTTAAGGGATAACAAAGTTAAAGTCTATTTTATACACTTTTCTGTCATTTTAAACCTTTTTTTAACTAAAACGTGCGACAAACGAGTCGAAATAGTTAATAACATGTACGAATGTGAATCTCAAGATAGATCAACTACTCAAATGTTCAAAATTCAAAAATTTAAAAACTTGCAATAAAAAATTAAAAATTACTTCTAAAAATTACTTGTGTGGTATTTTTGCCGCAATCTACGAATTTTACCCATTTTGTAGCTAACAATTCCACCAGGTCCGGAAAAACCGGAAGTTGGCGAGTTACGGTAGCTTATTTGGACAAATTAGTTTTTTAAGTGCTTATTTTATTAATCTTGACATTACAAGTGATTATCGAGGTATTTTAAAACAACTTTAAAACTTCAATTGAAAAAAAGAAAGAAACAAGAAATACGAATTTAATTATTAACAAATCAATAAAAAAATATTACTACGTTTTATTACTGCACCTCCACAGAATAAAAATTATTAATCATCTTTATTTTAAGTTATCTCCAACGAGTGATTTACATACCCATCAACTTTACTCGAATTACGACATACTTGAGCTGCTTTCCGCTTCAAATCGGCCTTAATAAATCCTACAAAAGAAATAAATAAAAAAAAGCATTAAACTCTGTAAATCTTAAATTAGAATATTTTTATTACCAGTCAAGATCAGTCCAACAAGCAAACAAGCACACAAGAATAAATTTGCAATAATATCACTGAATGTTAATAAATATGCTGCAAGCTCGGTTAAAGCAATTCCGAACACCTAAACTTAAAATAAAAAACAAAATAAATTAAACTTGAAAAGTTTACGTAAGCACTACGTAATTTTTCTTTTACATTTGCTGATTGGTTTAATATTCCAGCCGATGTACCTTCAGACTCGGGGAATGTAATCTCAGCAGCAAATTCAAAACCAACAGCAAGATAACCAGTCATAAAAAACCTATATGTGAGACAATAATTTAAAATATTGCGTAAAATAAAGCATATATTTATAAAAAAAATCTTTTATTTCTACATCACTTAACTTCACTCATTATTTAAAAGCAATTTCTTAGCTAAAATTTGATGAATAAATAAGAATCATCTAACCACGACATTTTAAGTGTAATTATTCTAACCTCGATTTCCATCAGTTCTTTCTCCATCGTAATTTAACGCTTGATAAGATTTTAAAAATGCCATATTATGCTATTATATTTACTTTTCTACGTAAGTTACTAGCCGAATGTAAATAAGAAAATGATATAACTGAATCTTGCCCTAGGAGAAAAACAGACACAAATATGATCCAAACGTGGTGGAACTGGAACACGAATGTAAACGCAACCATGCCAATGAGTGTAAAGATGTACACCGCCACTGTAGTTTCTCTAATAAAAATAAGTAAATAAATATATTTTAAAAAATATATTTACCGTATATACTCGCGTATAAGTCGACCCCGACTTAAAACGGGTCAAAAACCATTGATCCGCGTGTAAGTCGAATTGGAAGAAAAATACCGGAATTTGGTCCAAAAATCCACAACTTTATACGCGAGCACATACGGTATTCACAAATTACGTTCGTTCAACGTTCAGGCCACCCTACAGGTTGCCTATGAGGTGGCCTGCATGTTGAACGGACGTGATTTGTAAAATTCTAAAAAAAAAATGTTTGTTTCTTTGACCCGTGTATAAGTCGAATTTGGAAAAATAAGCCTAGATTTCGTCCAAAAATCCTCGACTTATACGCGAGTATATACGGTATTTCACTTTACTTGAATTTGTGAGTTTTATCCAACCAAAAGCCCATCAGTCCTGATCCTATCATTCCACTTACAACAAATGTCAATCCAACTCTGCCAGAATTAGTGTCATTCTAAAAAAATGCGAGATATTGCACATTCAAAGCACACGTCTTAATTAACTTACGGGGAAGTAAACGCCATAAAACTGGTCTAATAGGACAGAAATCTCATAAAATACCCCCACATTGATTCCTTTAAAGAAAATTAAAATTACACAAAAAACAAAAAAAAAAAATTTTTAAATTAATAAAATACTGCCATAGAAAAAAAACAACTTGTTTACCATAACTTACTACAAGAAGACAAAAATTTTTATTTTTCATAAGCCGTACAATTGATTGCAGGTAATTTTCCCCTAATTCACCTGCAGTTGCAGCAGCCAAACTAGGAAAATGAGGTGGTGCAGCTTTGAAAACTGTTTTAAGCAAATCATATTTTTTTTAAAAATTAAAGAAAGTAAATAAAAATAAAAATGCACAATTAAAAAATATAGATAACTTACAAAACACAATTGCAACAAAAAGCAGAGTACTGAAAATTGCAGTGCCATAAAATAAATAATTTAATCCCTCGCCTATTTCATCGAAATTTGTGGAATTATTTGTACTTGACTGCTTAACAAGTTCACGCGGAACTAAAAAACTAAGAGCAATTCCCAACTAAAAAATAAATTTTTTTTTTTAGAATTTTAAGTTTTAAAATGCTCTCACTTCAACGCTCAAACTCACTTGATTTCCTAACACCCCAATTGCACACGCTGTGGAAACTTCTTTCGGTCCAAACCAAACAGCAGCTAACCTAGGTGGAATACTCAAAACAAAAACCTGAGAAGCCGCTACAATAGTTTGACCAACCATTGTCACGATAAAGCGATCAGGCGCGACCGAACCACATTTGATCCACGCACCCAGGGCAGTGCCCAATGATCCAATAAGCAATATAACCCGTAATCCCGCCTTACTAAGTAGCCACATTGCTGGGAATATAAATGGTATATAGGTGACGAAGTAAATAATTCCTGTCCAATTAATGGCATTAATCGAAACTCCGTAATAATTCGTAACTATGTTCGCGAGGATCGAATAATGGACCCATGGGAATGCATTGGCCATGGTGTAAAGTACAAATAGAAATAACATAAACCATCGCCATTTTGTTGTGCGAATAACCATGGGGTCAGCAACGTTAGTGGCACTGGTGCCTTTTGACAAGACGTTCATGATGGTTATGCCGGCGATATCCATCTTAATCTGTTAATAAAAATGTCTCTTCTCGAGATTTCATCTGCTGCAACTCTTTTTGAGGTCAACATTATATAACGTGTATTTTTCCTTCAATTAGTGCAAAGTTTCCTCCATAAAAGAGAGGAAGCAAACCATGTGACATGCAAATATTTTCGTTTGAGTAGACTATTAAAATTCTTTTGAAGTCGATGAAAGACTTCTCGTGATGCGAGCCAATGCTGGTAATTTGCATAACAGCAGTCAGAGTTTTGATGGGTTCTACACGGGGAAGATGATTAAGCCGGTAGAAACTGAAACGATTTACGTTAATCATTTATAAAAATGGATAAATAAAATACTATTTTTTATATACTTGCGTTCGATTTCTGAATTGCCTACAGATGTATTCATGAAATTTCTCGTGGAAATCGCATAAATAAATATGGTTAAATTCTTCAACTGGATGAGAAACTAGAGCTACAACTGATGAATATTGGTTTGTTCCCAGAACAACAGATGGCGCCACTAATGTTAAGAGATAACAAAGTTGCTTTTTCTAAAGTCTATTTTACATAGATGAGCAAAATACTTTAGTTCCAAATATAAAATACAAAATAGTCTACATTGTCAAAATACATTTGTATTTTAAATACTTAAACAACACACCCTTCTCAAAAGTCAAAATACAAAATACAAAATAATCTACATCATCAAAATACATTTATATTTTAAAGACTTTTCTGGAAATTATTTTCAAATACAAAATACAAAATACAAAATGTACTTAAAATACTGTATTTTATATACCTATGTGGATTTAAAATACAAGTGTTTTGCCCATCTATGGCCCGCATGTACTGTATCCTGTATCAACGCTCAAGTTGAATGTCGCAAAGAATATATGTTTAACCGTTTTATGCAGTTGACTCATAATCATGAATGGAGTCTAACAAGTATCAAGCATAGATGGGCAAAATACTTTAGTTCCAAATACAAAATAAAATACAAAATACAAAATAGTCTTTTAAATACTTAGACAACACACTCTTCTCAAAAGTCAAAATACAAAATATAAAATAGTCTACATTGTCAAAATACAAAATAGTCTTTTAAATACTTAGACAACACACTCTTCTCAAAAGTCAAAATACAAAATATAAAATAGTCTACATTGTCAAAATACATTTGTATTTTAAATACTTTCCTGGAATAAAATACAAAATACAAAATGTACTTAAAATACTGTATTTTATATACTTGGATTTAAAATACATGTATTTTGCCCATCTATGCTATTTTATACATTTTCTGTCATTTTAAACCTTTTTTAAACTAAAACGTGTGACACCATAGTTTGACTCTTAATAAATTCCTCAATTATTTCTTCCCATGCTTGGTCCGAAATTCTTCACGGATTTAACGTTGTGTGCTTGAAAGTAAACGAATATTTAATGAGCAAGCAGTACGAGAATACTTCATGCCCTCAGAGGACATGAACTATTGTAAGCCCTCTGCTGCCACAACTTCAATTGTAATGAATATATTTAACAGCAGCGAGAGAAATAATAAACTAAACAAATAAAACTTAACACTTAAGGCTGATTCACAATGGATGCATAGCTTTCATGCAACGAGTCAATTGTTGCATGCAACAATTGACTCGTTTGTTTTTTTCGTATGAAAGTTGTTTACATCGTTGTGAACATAGTTCCGAACTAAATCACACTTTAAGCATCCTCAGTCACTAGGAAGTAGAATGACGTCACACCTACTGAGCCATTTTGACAGTCATTTTGTTTACAAGTGATTCGAAAGCTGTGATTGGCTGGGAGAAATCATAAGAGAATCGTTATGATTAGCTTGCAATACTTCAAATTATTGAAGTATAGCTTTTGCATGCAAACCACTGCAAACTATGCATGCAACCGACATGCGTGCAGTTTGCACGCAAAATTTTGGCTAATTGTGAACGCGCTTGCGTCCATTGTGAATCAGTTTTACAAGTAAAATCCATCTTGAGCCGTTAAGACTGATTCACAATGGACGCAAGTGCGTCCATTGTGCATGCATGTCGGTTGCATGCATAGTTTGCAGTGGTTTGCATGCAAAAGCTATACTTCAATAATTTGAAGTATTGGGAGCTTTTTCGTACGTGGACCATTTGGGTGTCGACCAAATGACATGTTGACCATTTACGTGTCGACCGGAATGACATGTTGACCATTTACGTGTCGACCGGAAGCTACCCTTCCTTGTGAATCAGCCTTTACGTGAAAACCTGTGAATACATAATGAGCAAATTCACTCATCACAGTTGCCATCTGATGTCAATAATTTTGAACCTTTGAAAAAGCGCTTCTATTATATCAATGTGGTACTTACTTTTCATTACAGATGGCAGGCTACGGAGTTTCCTAATTTTCATCATAGATGGCAGTCGTGACTGGCAAATCACAAAATCACAAAAAATAAAACTAAAAGAAATGTCAAACTATGTTCAAAGTTTTCCCACGAGAGGCACCACGACTGTTGTTGTATTGGTTGTATAGCTCGAGGTGTGTTCAACCGGAGGTAAAAATGAGTGTTCGAGCATGTGATCGCAGTCTAATGTAAAATGCAGTCATGATGATGGGTGAAGTAAACGACATACTCATTACAGAGCTGCGAAATAAGATCTTAGCCAAATTGGATGATATCAATTCAGGTAATAACCATCGAACTGTCAAAACTCGTAACATTGATTGCTCTCACTTTCCTTCCATATTAACTTATTTATTAATCAAAACATCTTCTAAACTTTTTTATATTACATTACGATCACATCCCCCAGATGTGTACATAAAAAGAAACAAATCCCCCACTTCCTAATTCCATAGGCACGCCATAATAGGTGACCTTAAAACCAACTCAGTGTAGCCCCATTCTTGAGTTTATTACGTTTGAAGGTCAAGTACATGAGCGTAAAATGTGACATTTAACCGTAAATAAACACTCATTTTGCAGATCATTATCACGAGAACGATATTCAAAGAGTTCAAAATGACAATTCGTGGCTACGCCGATTTATTCTGCACCACGAGTACGACATGGAGGCGGCATTTGCCATGGCCATGGACTGCTTGAAGTGGAGAAAGGAATTTGGAATTCACGGTCAGCTGTGAAAGATAAAATTGAAACTCGATAAATTAAACAGGAAATGCTTCCTGCTTTCTTTTGTCACCACTTTTTGAAATGAATTTTATATTGAATGAATTTTATATTTTATTACTAGATATCGAAGAAAACAAATTACCGCAACATTTTTTCGAATCTCAAATTCTATATCCTTATGGGAGAGATAAGGAGGAGAATAAGATCGGTGATTTATGGAAAAAAAATAATTAAATAAATCAATTTAATTGGATGTTTTTGTTTTAGTGATGTTTCATATCCGATTGTATCACAAGGATCATGAAGCGACACCAGACATGAAGCGATTTCTGGTCTACTGGATGGAAAAAATAGAGCTTGATGAGAAAGGGCATCCAATTACTGTTATATTTGATATGCGAGACACGGGATTCAGTAATATGGTATTCGAATTTGAAAATTAAATAAATAAAATCAATTTTTATTTTTATTTGAAATGTTTTCGTTTCAGGATATGGATTTTGTCAAGTTTTTTATTTCGCTCTTCAAGTTTTACTACCCGTCGTTTTTGGGTTATTTAATTGTGTACGAAATGCCGTGGATTTTGAACAGTAAATCATATGACAGCTGATAAAACACGTTTATCTAACGGATTTTGATAATAAAAATAAAAAATCATTTTTTTGTTACGCAGCGGCCTGGAAACTGATCAAGACCTGGCTCAGTGCGCGGGCAGTGGAAAAAATTAAATTTGTCAACAAGAATACGATCTTAGACTACGTGACTGCAGATCAACTTCCGCCTCAGATGGGAGGAACTGTACGTAAATTATGATTACAAATCGTTGATGTTTCCGCTCACCAAATCCCTCGTAAACCCGTGTGAATGAGTTAATGAGTTAAACCACATATACCGTACTTTTGACGTTTTATTTTATTTCCTCCTCATTTTTACGAGATTTTGTAGTGTCTGTAGTGCAATATTTGAACCAAATAAACACAAAACTTAGTAATTTAAAAGCATTTGTTTGATTCAAACACAGAATACATACCAATACGTGTATGAACCAGTTGAAGAAGATATATTCACAAACCTCCACGATGAAGTAAATGGATCCTTATCTACGCCGCCGAAGAAAAAGGTAAAACAAAAACCCCTAAAATTAAATAATCCAAACAAAATC
Source organism: Strigamia maritima (assembly GCA_000239455.1). Taxonomy (NCBI): domain Eukaryota; kingdom Metazoa; phylum Arthropoda; class Chilopoda; order Geophilomorpha; family Linotaeniidae; genus Strigamia; species Strigamia maritima. Next base: position 161,575 of record JH431646.1, on the reverse strand, counting down.
ACCGTGGCAACGCGAAATTGTTTTAAAAAAATGCAGCTAGGCTTAATTAATAGATGGATTTGTCACTTGACAGTATTTCAAGACTAATTCACCAAGATCTAAAGATGTTTGACAGACAGCAGTGCCGCAAAATAAGAATTGTATTTGTATTTTTGCAATCAATCTAGGTTCATTTCGCAGAAACAGAGTCTGATAGTAGTATCGAAAAAGAAGTACAACTTCAAAGTGATGTAAGTTGTTGACTTAATTCATTCCTCGTTTGTTTATTCACGTTTTAACTCGATTCCAGGTCGAAATCCCAGGATCACCTGCAACCATGAGGTACAATACCACTGTAGGATCTCAACGCGATGATCCTTTGAATTATAGCGGAAGGTTATTACGAATAAAGTAAATTTTGCATCAATATTTTTGACAGATTGATGGAGATATGGAGTATAAATATAAATAAAACTTGTTATTTTTAGCCCTGCTGAAGAATTGAATTTTGCTATTGACGGGAGTCGCGAACCCAATGCTACTATAACCTTGACCAACAATTCTAACCAAAGTGTGGCTTTCAAAGTGAAAACAACATCGCCGGAGAAGTACAGAGTTCGGCCCAGTTCAGGCATCATTCGACCGCATTGCCAGTGCGAAGTTATTGTTCAATTACAATCAAGTAATTATTAACTCGAAAAAATGTTATTCCATCGATGTATTTTATTTATTTTTAATTTTAACCCATTTCAGCATATCAAACATCGTCCTTAACTAGGGATAAATTTCTAGTAATGGCAATACCATTAGAACATGTTGATATTTGTAGTCAAGAATTATGTGAAATTTGGCGGCTAACACCGAAAGACAAAATAATGGATTACAAGTAAATAAATATGTGTAAAATATTTATTTAATCTTAAATAATTTGTTTTAATTTCAAGATTACGTTGCGCCGTATCTGCACATTGTCCAAATATTTTCGGTTGTCCCGAACCGCAGCATTGTGGAATGGGAGACTCGAAAGATTCCTGCAAACAGGTATAAAATAAAAATAAAATTTTATATTTATTTATTTTATTTACCGATACTTTTTGTTGCAGCAGCAGCAGCAGCAAAACTCTTGCCATGATATACTAGAATCGTTGCGAGCAGAAATCCGTTGTTTACGTCGATTGATTTTTATCGTATTATTTCTGTTTATATTTTTAATACTGATGCTTTTTATCATGATCCGATTCGGCGTCGAACCTTTCGCGGTGAAGCAAATTGTAGTCAGTTCGTGTGTCGGTCCAAACATCGCCTAATAATTCACTCATTTTTTTCTCTCCACATTTCATTGAGTCGTCCAAACTTGATTATTTTCTTTTCTAACGTGGTGACATTTAAATTGCTCAATGATAATGTGAATGGTTTTAGTTAATTTAAGAATTAATTAATTTTTATATTGAACCTTTTTTTGCTCAATTCTTATTTTGCAACATTCACAAAAGATCATGTCATTTTATAGTTAAGCTCAAAATATATTTTAATTTCCGTACAATTGTAATTGATGCAAAATAAATGTGAATGTACAATTTTAAAAAACTCCTTTTCATTTCGTACCATCGGGATAATCTGGCTGTTCATGAATTCCCTCTTCCAATAAAAAAAAAAATTATTATTATTATTACCATTAAAAATCGAATTACCAGCCATAAATACCGATAATTTTGCACATAAAACAATGCTTTTCTTCACAGCCGGCAAAAACCCACTTAAAGCTTTTCATATTCAACACCAGACAATGTTTATTGATATCTGTGTTAAGTTTGATATCGAATCTAGTCGACACGTACGACATTGGTTCTTCATAAACGGATTCGTACTTCAAAGTGAAAAGATTGCCTGGAATAATAATAATCAAATTGAATATAGATCGAAATTCCAAAAATATCGTAATTAAATCACTTATTGCGATATATCGAGAGCAGTTTTTCAGATCGATATCGTTGATTAATTCAGCTTGCAACTTGTTCAGCAACTTCGAACTGCTTATTCCGATCAGTTCTCCAGGAACGTCAGCCATTTGACAGTACTCGATCGCTTCGGTTCTGTGGGTTACTTCTTTGTCGTTCCATAAATCGAAGCAATTTTGACTTTCATTCGCCTTGCACGCTGTAAATTCAACGCGGATTCGTTTAAATGGCGATTAAAAATGATTAGTTCTCTCACGATGTTCGCATATAAAACAGTTCCAGTTGGAGTTGCTTTGACATTGCAATTGCACCACTTTGAATTTCTTCTGAATACTAAGCGCGGCGCAAAATTCATTATACAAATTCCCATCTAACTTGTACAAATTGGGCAGAAAATCGGAACCGAACACGAAGCTGCCATCAGCCGTGACCCATTCCTCGCCCACGGATTTCCTCATCCCCACGTAGAAATTATGATTACAAAAATCTAATTTTTTCTTCGTCGCTTCATCCTTCAAATCGGACAATAAACTTTGCATGAAATCCTCCTCTTTTTGGCTGTAGAAAAATGCCAGAGTCGAAACTGCATCACTTCTGCTGTATTTCTTGCATAATCCGACGGTTTGAGTGAAATTTCTCTTATCAGGGACGATTTCCAACGAAAATCCTGCGAGACATTGTTTAATTCAATGAATATTTATTAAAATTTGTCTATATTTAAATATACTTTCCCATTCAGGTTTGAAATCGGCTTCCCCGTGCGCACTGCGTAGAATTATAAAGATAATTGCGGTACAAATCACTCCAGATTTCAGTATAATGATGATAATTAGCACAACAAGTGGCGCATTGCACCTGCTGATGACTGATGTGTTTAAATCTTCAATAATATACTATAAACATGGAAAAAAATGTACCTAGTTTCATAATCCGGTTGTGACGTCGATAAAAAGATATTTATGCTGCTAATTATTGACTCCCGATCTTCATCTTGATCTTCACCATCTTCTTTCGACGCCATTTATACATTTATAGTGTTAAATGATAACAATGGTATTAAAACATTTCTATCATGTTTTTAATAAGAAAAATATTACATTTTCCATGAAATTAATCCTAAAAAAAGAGTCAATTCACGTTTCACTTCTCGTCGTGAACGAAGTTTCCAAATCTTCCGTCGGTTCCAACGCCATGATGAATTTATCCATCCCTCGCGTCATCGCTGCGCCACTGCTTCTTTTCCGGTTTCCCGGCATGGCGTAGCGTAACTTGTTCCAAAACTGTTTATCCTCCCACTTGAGGTAAGTGTTGAGATTGATGTGCATGCGCAAATCCGAATCGAGCGTCTCTTTAGCCGGCAATTCGCCGATCACGATCACTATAATCCGATTGGCTTTCTCCTGCATCGAGTGATAATGAGCCGTTTTGAACTCGAGAGAACTCCACATGCTGTTGATGAAGTTCTGCGTCAATATGATGATCACTCTCCGACTGTTCAGAACCGATTCCTCGATCTGTTCCACGATCTGCTCGCCGACTTTCCAGTCTCTTTCGTGAATGCACAGTCTATAATGCGGCGGTTTGCCCTCCAGTTCCGGTACCAATGTCTCGGTCACGAAATCCGTATCTTCGTTAGCGTACGATACAAAAGCGTCGAATATTTTATCGCACTCGATTTCCTGCTCAGTTAGAACCCATTGAAGACACACGCATTTGGAGTAGAACCACATGCGCATTGCGGACTGGTTTTTGCAGTAGAATGACACCATCACTATGCTTATCACAAGTATCACCGTAAAAGTAATCAAAATCGGACCGGAAATGGCCCAGAAATTCTCGCACAACTCGTCGAATAAGGACATGCCATTGTCGCACGTGACATTGGCGATGTCGGTCACCGCAAATTTCCCATCTTTGAGCAACCATTTGCGAAATTCTTCATTATCGCAGTCGCAGATCCAAGGATTATGACCCAGACTGAGACGAAGAGATGAGATCAGGGGGAAATTATTGAGCCAACCGGAAGGTCTTGCGAGTTTGTTGTTATCCAGTGTCAAGTAGGATAATCCCGAAGGGATTTCTTCGTTTATTATTTCAGCAATTCGGTTATGGGATAAGATTAAGGTGCTTAGTTGAGCCCAATGGGGGTCACTTAGGCCTTTAAGAAGCGAAATATTAGTGTTTGTGATTGACAATGTGGTGAGGTTGATGGGCGCTGTTGATGGGAGGAATTTTAGGTTTGAGTTTGAGCAGTGCATTGAGAATTGTTGGGTTGGAATGTGTTTTATGCAGGTACAAGAGGGACATTTGGATGATGTGATGCAAATTTGGTCTGAGAAGGTTGTTGTGGTTAGTTGGCTTCGAATTTTCTGTGAGCATTGTGAATCTGGGATGATTTTCATGAGATTTGTTGTTGGTTCTATGAATTGGCAGTTACAGCCAATTGGGTTGAAGGTAATGTCTATTGTTAAGTTGGGGTCATCAGTTGGAAGTGTCAAATTGTTAATTAAGTTGTGGGTTAAGTTGATTAAAGTATCATGATGATAAGTAAATGAATTTGTTAGATTCAGTAGGGTCAATGAATTGTGACTTAAATCCAGCACTTTGAATGGAAATGTTGTTGTTATGTTTTCCACTAAGAATGTGACATTTTCTAACTGATTGTGAGATAAATTTAAGTGGATGAAGAACTGATTTTCATTCATTTCAATTGATATTATTTTCAGTTGATTACCATCTAACTTAATTGATCTTAATCCAGTCAACACATTTGTGTCCACAACAAGCAAACTGTTTCCACTCACACTTAAACTTTCAAGATTTGACAATCCCTCTAAGGAGGGTAATGTTTTTAATTTATTACCACTCAGATTGATTTCTCTCAACTCTTTCAACCCAGTGAAGAAAGTGTCTGGAAGATGTTCAATCCCATTAAACATCATCCAAATGACCTCCAACCCTCTGTTTCCCACCAACAATCCATCAAACTGACTCCCATCTAAGCCAGAACAAAAACTAATGTACAATTTCTTTAAATGTTTCCACAGATTTTGCTTTAAACCAATCAGGGAAACATTGGTATTGCCATCCATAATCAAAACATCAATAGCATCTGGTACAAGTGCAGGCAAATCTGTAAAATTAGCATATGAACAGTTGGCAACATTAAAGTCAGATTTTATATGGCAACTGCAACCCACAGAGCAACTGCCTAAAACACATGTTAATTCTTCTTTATCTAAATCCTTAACCAAGTAATTTTTTACATTTTCTGGTCCTTGACAAGTTAAATTTGACCCAATTACCTTAACAGGACAATGCCCAATAAACTGACTTCTAAAACAATCAACCAACCATTTAATTCTGCAATCACAGTGAATGGGATGACTCAACTTGATAGCGGGTTTTGTGTTTAAACTGTTTCCTCCTGACCTTATCAAACTGCCTGCATAGTTTATGCTTGAAATATTATTCCCTGTCAGATAAATAGTCAATGAATCAGGGTACCCACGAAAATCGTCAATTGAGATAGTTGTGATAAGATTGTAAGACAAATCTAGTCTTTCTAACCAACCCAGATATTTCCAGTTCCCTTGGAATTGGTTGACCTTATTGTGAGCTAAATTAAGAATTTTCAATGTGTTAGGTAAGTGCATGCCATCTACTTCCTCTTTACCAATGTAATTGTTTTCTAAATTCAATTCTAACAACAAACCGGTCTGAATGAATGATTCTGGGTGGATTCTGATCAACCGGTTATTCGCCGCATTCAAGTACTTCAGATTCTTTTTGTTCCCCAACAAGTCAACAGAAATTATATCAATGTTATTGTCATTTATCCACAAATTCTCCAGAAGAGATAGCTTGGAGAAAAGATTCTCATTGATCTTCCTTATTTCATTAAAACTCAAATCTAAACTTTCCAATTTCTCTGTAAAGACAAAAAAATTAAAAGCCACGTCACTGATTTTATTATTACTTAGATTTAAGCTCTGCAACTCGCCAGCATTGTTTAACAGCTCTAAAGGTAAATAACTCACCTCATTATGAGTCAAAGAAAATTGAACCAATGAAGGTTTGACCCCCAACTTGAAGTTACTGAAATCTCTCAAAGATCCAATGCAACTAACAATTTCCAAATTGGTCAAATTCATCCACATTAAGGACTCCAAATGAGTCAATGCCTGATAAGGCACATTTTTCAAAATCAAGGAACTCCACAAGTTTTCCTCACCATCATCAATTGGATTACGCTCATACTGATAATAACCTCCACCTCCACCACTACCACCACCACCACCTCCACCTCCACCTCCACCTCCACCTCCACCACCACCACCACCACCACCACCACCAAATCCACCTCCCCAACCTCCTCCACCACCTCCACCACCTCCACCACCACCTCCATAACCTGGGGCCCTAATGTTCCACTTCAAATAAGGGATTTGTGTACACTCTAAGTGTCTATTTGGAAGACATAAACAATCTTTAGGACATTGATCATCGCAGCTTTGGAACTGAGTCAGAAAGATTGATTTTGGTTTTGAATTCTCATTTCCTGTACATTTTAGAGCACCTGGAAATTCCAGCAACAACTGTTTCCTGGGTTGTTTGACGTAATCTATGAAATATTTCAAGTCACAAGAACAATTCAGAGGATTTTCAGTTAATAGGATTTGATAATAGTAGTTTCTCTTTTCACTTCTTTCAATATAAACTGAATTTATCCTGTTTTTTGTCAAGTCTAAAATGGTACCATTTTTCAAATTAAAGTTTCTGGTGTCAAAGGAATCTAATTGGTTGGAACTCAAGTCTAATCGTTTCAAATTTCGAGGAAAGTTCAAGTTCTTTTTTACCTTTATCTTATTATTGCTAAGTGCAATGATTTTAAGTGTTTCTGGCCATTCGTAGTCATCTATGTTGCTGATGTTATTGTAACTAGCATCTAATTCGATGATATTTGGAAGTGATTTTAAACTGTGAGTTAATTCATCAAGTTTGTTTGATTTCAAATTTAAAATTTGGAGATTTGAGTGAGTGTAAGTGGGATTCAGATCGAGTGTCTTGAGTTTATTCTGTTTTAGGTTTAAAATCGTGAGGGATTTTAAGTTAAAAATCAATTCTCCAGAAAAATACTCGATCGAGTTAAAACTCAAATCTAATTCTTGAAGATTTTCTAAACCCTCAAAAGTATTTTTTTCAAGAGATACAATTAAATTGCGGGATAAGAATAGTCTGCGTAATTGATTTAAATTTGAAAAAATACTTTGATTCGAATTAGATGGCGAAATGAGATGAATTGTGCTTAAAAAACAAAAATTTAACTGCAAAGTGGTCAGATTTTGGAACTCAGGATCCGAAAGAGAAATCAAATTAGACAAATTATTAAAATTCATGTTCAAAATCGAAGGAGAGAAATCAATCTGAGTCGGTATTGTGGATAACAAAGCATTTGAACAATCCAAAACTTCAAAAGACAAACAAGAACAATGTTGTGGACACCCTTGTATCATTTCTGTACAATTTGACAATTCATCGCATGTAAATTCATCAAAAACAAATTGAAAATTCGAATTATTCAAACATAAACAATTTTTCTGAAACCGATTTCGATCTAAATTAACCAGAGTCGAAATCGAGTCTGTTTTATTTCTATTTTTAAATATTTGTAAATTAAATTCAGATATCAAATTATCATTCAAATTAATTAGCAAACCGGTACCGACACGCGATGATTTCATGATAGCGTTATAAGTCGCTAAAAATGGATTGCTTTTATCACTTTTAAAAATCGACTGAAATTGGCCAAAATCAACATAAGTCAAATTATTATAAGATAAATCGAAATCGATTAAAAAATTTAAATTCTCGCTCCAATCTCCAGCCAATAAATGATCAATATTATTATGGGATAAACTAAAAATGATAATTTTCGAGGGCAAAACCGGAAGATTTTTAATCTCGATTTCATTATGGCCCAAATTCATATACAAGAGATTAGTCAACGAGGAAAACGAGAATTTACTGAATAATTTCAACTTATTATGATCCAACGTGAGATTATGAACTTTCCACAAACAATCGAAAGTGGAATCGCTCAACGACGTCAAATCGTTATACGACAACATTAATTCGGTCAAACTGAACAAACCCCACGAGAAACTGTCGGATAGCGACATCAAATTGTTGTAACTCAGGTCCAATCGCTTTAAAAACTTGGACCTGGAGAAGAAAAATGGAGGAATCGAAGTCAGAATGTTCTCTCTGACATCGAAAAGTTGCAAAAATGGCAATTCATACAGCAAATTTTGTGGTAAATTACTCAGATTATTCCTCGTTAAATACAGCCATTCTAACGATGGGTAGGGATTGAATATGTCGCCTGTTAGTTGGATGTAATTGCCGTCGAAGAAAATTCTTTTAAGTTTGGATGGGTTGGGCAGTTGGGACAAATTGAAGTGTTTCAGGTTGTTATTGGTTAAAACGACCGCCCAAACTTCGAAAAAATTGCGAAAAAATTTTGGTGGAATTTCGCTAAAGTTATTCCCAGTCAACGAGAAAATTCGTATTTGTGTTTGAGTTTCCAGTAAATTGTCATCGATGGTTGTCAGGTTGAGATTGTCTATGTACAGGTTTTGTAGTCCGTGGAATTCATTGAAAATTTTCGTGTTTACAGCATCTAGGCACAACAAAATCAAAATTCATGTTTTTTTTGCTCATCTTCAAAACTTGGGATTTTCCGTTTCACTTTCTAGTACAGTTTTGAATTAACAACTGTACTGGAAGATTCAAGGAAAAGTTAATTTTTTGTTTGTTTGTTAAAACGTACCTTGATTTAGTGGGTATAGTTTTCCTTTGAAAGGTTCATATTTGAAGAAACTTGTTTGATTACCGATTTCACATTTTAAATATAATGTCGTTGCTCGTCCGGTTAAAACATCTGAATCACAATTACACATCTGAGGACAATTAACTGGTGTTGAATCCAAGGTCTGAAGCAAACATCGCAAAATGCAATTCAGAATGAAAATGGAGGTCAAGGTGGATCGTAAAAATGCCATTCAGCTGATCAAAAAATAAAAAAATACACACACCATATAGTCAGTCACTCAGTTGCAACTTCCCAGTGGTTTTACCCACCATCTTCCTTACTTGGAAATGGTGTGAATTCCCAGTATTAATTTTGGAATAACTAGTTTTGCTTTTTTATTATAATATATTTTCTTTCGCAAAAAAAGTTAATAATAGGAATTCTCCCAAGGACGAATTCCAATTCCCAAAATATTAATATTTCTCTTTTTCTTTCTCTCACTAACCTTGAATAAATTGCAGTTCACGTTCAGATGAAGTTTCCTTTTGTGTTATTCTTCCAAAAAATTTATATTTGTTGACTTGTTTGACGTTGTTGTTGAACCGAAAAGCGCCCAAGGTAAGTGATGCCGGACAGGTCCGGTCTGCTTCTTTTTTCATTTGGCCACCTTGAACCTTTGCTTAATGCCGGTAGATGGAGGTGATTGTTAATGGCGGAAATGAACTAAAAATATAAAGAAAAAACATATACGAGCACGTCTTTTAAATTTATTGCTACCGTTTAAGGTCATTCACAATTTGTACAAATCATTTCACAGAAAACTCAAACTTTTTCTTATTTTTAGAACTTTTTAATAAAGGTAACAGAAATAAAAAATAACTATATCAAAAATCTTATCAATGGCAGTGGTAAAAAATTTTACACGGGTTGTTTAAGCTTATTTTATCTTTTCTCTAAGAGTATATTCTCTACCGACACATCTAATATAACACGGTTTATTGCTAGTACACAAAAGAAAAATAAAAAAAATATTTTGACACAAGTAAAAGTGTATTTTTCACGAATTTCGTCATGAGATTTAAAACATTTCATATACTTTCAACGACAATTTAATATCCGAACAGCAGATATGTAATGTACTCGTATTCTACATCTTTTGATTATGAATGTTTGATGACACAGAATTGCATTGAGAATTTTAACTATATGTATAATGAGATTGTCTCCAAATGAGCATTCATATTGCTGTCTATTTAAAAAACAAATCCTTCAACTTGTACTATAAATAGTACAACATTAAACAGACGAAATATCATTTTTAATTGTAATTTTTTTTTCTCTTAAATATGAAACTAATTACAACAACTATATTATCAGATGTTTGACATCAGATTATTTTAAAATAAAACAAAAATGTTTTAAACTTCACTTAAACCAGTGGCGCCACACGTTGTAAGAAATCGGCATATTCATCCTCCGTTGAAAACTCATCAACGTTCATCACATTCTGTTTGTGTTTTTCCAACGCTTCCAATTCGGCTTCCATTTCATCAGCAACCATTTCCACATCCCTTTTCCGGCGGTAGTCGGTTTGACTCGTCGCTTCGACGCACAAAACCACAAAGGTGTTGCTGCACGTGTATTCTTCTTGTTCCAGTAATTTGCCAGTGTTCAATGGACTCGCTAAACCAACTTTATCTTTGCTGTTCGAATGCCACGCATCGCAATACGTATCCATTGACCGCTCTCCCGAACGCGTTGATCCGTGCCAAATGATTTTTTGTGGCCTAAAAAAAAATATATTATTGAATTAATTAAAATTCTCAATTCTTCATGATTAAAAATAATACCAAGTGTTATCCTGCATCACATTACGTCCATCGAATGAGTATAAACGTGGATGATAACTAAACGGGGCCCCCGAACCGATAAACATGTCATTCCACGAATTAAACAAAATGTCACCCTGAAAATTAAAATTGATTTACAAAATATTTGTTTTTTTATTGATTTTGTCGTTTAACTTGCCCGAATGTTCGCTACGGGCAACGATTTGTCCGCATATCTAACGAGACTGTCCAAATTCTGAACACGAGATGAAAGAAATGCACGAAAAGTTCCTCGAAGCCCGGCACGTCTTGCTTGGCGGTAACAGCTGTAATCAACACCTCGAACCCCGTGCATGTCCCCGGAATAGGGTTCATTGAGGGCTGCCATGCGCAGCTGAAATAAATAAATGAATCGGGTTTGAATTAATCAAAAAATTTATTTTGCAAGTAAAAATCTCTAGAAAATCGTGTTTTTTTTTTTTACTAATTTTATTCCTAAACAAACCTTTTTACGAAGCTACGTTTCCAAAAATTGTGCATACATAAAGAAAAGCAAATTTCATTTATCGATTTTAAATGGTGCGAGTTTTATTTACCGTTGGGCCAGATGCCAGTAGGGAATCAGCTGGTAATTTTAAAACTGACGAGGGTGTTGTTGACGTCTAGAAATAGTTAACATTTCAATCTTTTAACAAGTTGTAATGAAAAATTCAATTTAAATTACCGTTGGCGGATCTGTAGGTATCGCAATTGTAGACCCAAGCTGAAATATCACAAAAATTATAAAAAAAAAATAGAATATGAAGGATGAAATACTCACAGATACATATTGCCATCCATCCCCTACTCGGACTAGTAACGCCTGCTCACTAACAATGTAAGCTAATGTACCAACTGGACTAAAGCGAGATAACTTCAACATGGCGTCTAATGACTGAAAAGTTACTGCCTACAAAAAAAAAAAAAAAAAAAAATTGAATTCAATTAATTTCCTTTAATTTATTCAACAAAATCCTTACTCCAGGAACAATAGTATGGCGTAAAGAGTAATCTCGTTGATTACCCGGAGAACCAGGAGCTCCTGGTGGACCTGGGGGGCCGGCTGGGCCTGGAGGACCTGAAAACATAATTTTTTATTTAATGATTTATACTTCTGTAAAATGTAAATATCAATTTACCACTCAAATAATTGAGTTCCTTAAGTCTTCTGAGTTCTCCTTGGAAAGTAAATAAATAAATACTTAAGGCGAATAGTAACTAATAAAATTTACCATCAAAAATTCAAAACCAAACCGTAGCATTAAATAAATAAAAAGTCTTGGCTTACCAAGGCGACCAAAACCTGGTGGTCCTGGCGGTCCGGAAGCTCCTCGAGGGCCAGGGGGACCGGGTAATCCTTGCCCGGGTGATCCGGGTGCTCCGGGTTTGCCCATTTCTCCTTCGATCGATAATCCCGGTGGACCCCGTTCTCCCTTTAACGAACATCAAAACTAATTAACAAAAAAATAAAAAAAAATAAAAAAAAATACTAACAGAAATTCCAGGTGGACCAGGAGGTCCCACGACTGGTATGAAACTGCCATCGGGTTGCGTGGATAGACCGGGTGGACCGGGAGAACCCTGAATAAAAAATAATAACTTTTAGTATAATCGAGTTCTCTATAATCTTTATGATTCATTCGATATTTACCTTACTTCCTTTATCTCCTCTGGGACCGGTCGGTCCAACGGGCCCGGGTGGTCCTTCTGGACCGATGGGACCGGTTAGCCCTGTCGGACCAATAGGTCCTGTATCACCCGTAATTCCTTTTTCTCCGGCAAATGCAAAACCATTCGGATGCTGAAAAAATTTGATTTTAATTTAAGAAGTTGATTTTTGAGTTTTCATAAACTTACGTATGAAATTCCATGTTCATTAAGATCTAAAGCAAGTCCGGGCGGTCCTGGAAGTCCTATTTCACCCTTATCACCTTTAGTTCCTGTCCCGTGTTCACCCGGCCGGCCAGGTCTTCCCTGAAATGAACAAAAAAAGTCAAGAATTTGAAAATTGTTTTTATTTCAGTAGTTTTACTCACAGGAAAACCTGGTAATCCAATTTCGCCAACTTTTCCAGGAGGTCCAGCAGATCCAGGTGGTCCCCGGAGACCTCTCTTACCTCTCCGACCATCTGAACCGGGCTCACCCTTTAAAAACCCCGAAATTACACATTTTTTTAATTTTTTTTTTTTATAAAATACTTTGTAAATACGTAGTGGTTTGCCATCCTTCACTCCATCCGAAGATCCTGATGGTCCTGGAGGTCCACTTTCACCCTTTGCACCTTTTTGTCCTAATGGACCAATGTGTCCACGTTCACCTTTAGATCCTACCGGGCCCTACCAAAATTTAATGATTATACAAACTGAATTTGTAGAATTATTTTTTTCATTTACCCGTTGTCCATCAGTAGCAGGTTTACCCGGCGCACCAGTATCCCCTTTAGGCCCTGGGGGACCACGATCACCCTAATCACAACACCAAATTTTTTTTAAAAAAAAAAAACAAGAAAAAAAATTAATTTTTTAATTTTAATTTTTTTTTTTTTTTACTTTTTCTCCTTGTTGTTCAGCGAGCATATTCATAGCTCCTCCAATTCCAGGAGGACCAGGTGGGCCCGGAATACCAACACCCGAATCACCCTTTTCACCCTTAAAAAAACATTATGAAAAAATTAAAAATCAAAAGAAAATAACAAAAAAATATTCCTACCTTTATCCCAGGTAGCCCCTGCATAGAAATCTATAGAAATATAAAAGTATAGATGGAAAACATGTATCGCAGTGAAAGCAACCCTAAATTAAAAGGCGGAACATCTGGCAGATGTAGCCAAGCAGTGAAGCCTAACATCACTTAATGCATTCCGCCTTTTAAATTATGCTAATAATACACTTTAAAACATGAAAATAAACCTACAGCCGGCTCCCCTTTTTCTCCTTTTGATCCATGCCTTCCATCAACTCCAGGAACCCCAGTAGGGCCAATTTTTCCCGGTTCACCCTTACAATCAGCTGATCGTAAATAATCGCCAGACTCAGCATTGGGGTACGCAGACCCGACCTAATCAACAAAAATAAATAAGAAAAATAAATATAACATAAAACTATTATTAACTCACCTCCACGAAACTTCCAGTAATCATCGCATCCACGCCACCAGGCGGCCCGGGCGGTCCAGGGGGACCGGGTGGACCCATTTCGCCTTTAAGACTGTGTAATTTATCCTTTAAAAGATCAAATAAAAATGATAAAAACCGGAAGTATCTCATAAAGTTAACCAGACATTTGTTTTTCATTACCGAATGACGATTTAATTGACTAGTATTTAACTTTTCATCGCACAAACATTCACCAGGTGGCCCCGGCGGTCCGGGTGGTCCTGCAATTGATTTTCTTGCCTAAAAATACAAACGAATTGTAAATTATAGCTTCGCTGCAGTCATTCTGCATTTATAGCGACTTCTGAATGCCCATTGACGGTTCCAGGTAAAAGCTCTTCCGAGGTCACTCCAGCCGGTGCACCGGGTGGTCCAGGAGGTCCTTGAATGCTCTCTCCCTGAATATAATTATTTTTTTTTTTTTTTTTTTTTTATTTTAAATAAAAAATTTTTGAGGTTAGTATTCATAACTGCGGGTGTTCTTAAGACTTCAATTAACCTTTGGTCCCTGCAATCCTCGGTCGCCTTTTTCTCCCTTTTCACCTCTAACTGGAAACTGACCTGTCATTCACAAAAAATTTTCACAGGTGTTTAGATTTTTCAACACCTGGATTTGATGAAATGTTACCTGGTTGCATGTGATGAGGTGGTGGTGGTAGTATGGTGGGAGGTGGTGAAGCTGTAATAATTCATTTGTTAATGAATAAATTTAATTTTTTTTTTTTTTTTAATTTATAGTTAAATGTACTCGTGGATCCGAGATTGGTTTCTGTGGCTTGACTGTTATCAATTTCCACGTCCTCATTCTAATTAAAAAAAAAAAAAAAATGAATAAATAAATAATGTATTTTAGTGACGTCAGAGTGATAATTTTCACGAATTTTATTTTAGTTTTGGCATAATTTCAATTTAACGTCACAATGTAATATCCCTAAACTCTATTTAACAATTCGTGCACAAAACTCCCATTGCATTGTATTCAAAGTATATAATGTGGTATCTTATTTTAATCCTCTATACTCTAGTTGAACTGAGTCAAAAAATCATTGTTTTGTAGTTCAAAAATGTGCATGCCATTGTCAGCAAATGAAAATGCTTGTAAAATATTTTTAAAAAATTATTTACATTTGGGTTTTTGTATTGTTGCGCACATTTTTTGGCTACGAAACAATGATTTTTCGACTCGGATCGACTAGAGGATTAAAATAAAATACCACAATATATACTTTCAGTACAATATAGGTCATTAACCAATGGGAGTTTTGCGCATGAAATAATAAATAGAGTATAGTTGAGCCGAGTCGAAAAATCACTCCTTTGTAGTCCAACAATGTGCATGCCATTGTCAGCAAATGAAAATGCTTGTAAAATATTTTTAAAAAATTATTTACATTTGGGTTTTTGTATTGTTGCGCACATTTTTTGGCTACGAAACAATAATTTTTCAACTCAGCTCGACTAGAGGAATATATACTGTCAGTACAATGCAAAAAAGTTCACTTTTCAGTTTCGTGCACATTGTTGGATAGAGTTTAGTGATAAAATTAAACCCTGTATCCAATTCGCAGAAAAAAACTTCATTAAGAGACTCTTTTACCATTTATCAACCCGATTCAACAATAAATTAAAGCATAGGTCAATGTTTTACAACTTGCACTTCCTTTTTTTATCCTCCACAAAGTCAAAAAGAGCCATAAAATGAATCTATTTTATTCGTTACTCCCTTTATTTCCATCTTATACCTGTAACTCGAACTGCTGTAAAGGCATATCACCTCTTGGACCTTCACCACTGGAAGACCCCTGAAACAAAAAGATACAAATCAACTATAGAAACATAAAACACATAAAATGACAAGTAATTAAATTTATTTATACAACACAACACAATGGACTTTGCTCAATCCAATCCACAACAACATTCTGCAACAAGAAATTAAAGATTCCTATTTCATTTCCAAACATCCTGTATGCATTTTGAGTTAGGTGATGGCTAAAAGCTCTTCGACCTCGGCTCTTTAAGTGTCACAACAAATTACTCCCTATGACAGATCTATGATCTCTTCAACAGTATTGTCAGTTGATAACCCATGATTAAAAAAAATTCTATACAAGATAAATTGTGAATTTGAAGTTTTCCAACTTTGTTACTTTATATTTTATTACATGGGGTCCTTAGGGAGAAATTTTAACAGGCACTTAAGGATACAACACTATTAACTAAGATTCCACACCCAGAATATTCCTCCTTCAGACTTTTCAGTCCTTCCCTAAAATGCGACCTTGATGCAAAACTCACACCCATCCACTTGAGGAAAAGACGATTGGAGCAAGAGATAATAAGAATTAGCAAGCAAAAACATCAAGTTTGCATTAATTTTTTTTTAAAAAAAAGTAGGCCTAAGTAGCTGCCACTACACACTATTAATGAATTTTGTATTTACGTTTAATCAAAGTGTTATTAAGATACTTTAAGATAAAGATTTTGGAATGTAAAGGTGAAAGAAGGTTCAGGTTTTTTTTGTGTGTGTTATAGTCTCAACAAGACTGGAATTGATGCATTTTTAATTAGTAGAAAGGAAATTTTAAAGTTGAATGTACTTTTGATCCTTTTTTTCGTTGTTATTATTATTATTGGGAGTATAAAAAAAAAAAAAAAAGTTAAAAATTAAAATGGTTAAATTATTAACTTGACACTTCAACAGCTGCTTACAAAGCGGCACATTCTAGCAGCAGCTTGAGTCTCCCTCAACCAAATTAAAAGAATAAATCACCCATTAAATGCGCCACCACCAGCTGATTCACCAAGACTAAACAAAAAAAAAATAAAATAAAATAGCACATTCTAAGAACAAACATAAAAATTTAAACTAAGCCGAATTTTCCTCACATCATTAATTAATTAATTAATTAATTAATTATCATCAAAAAAAAATAAAGTAAAAAAAAGAGAAAATAATTTACTTCACCCCACATAAATGATGTCACAGTTAAAAATTATGGGTTTAGGGTTGGTTCTAAACAGTAGTTCCCCTCCTCAATTCTTCTTTTGCCCACCCCCCTAATGTAGAAAAACATTTGTTGCACCTGAGTATATAAAAAAAACAAAAAAAAACGAATCTTTCAATCTCGCTGCTACGCTATCAGGAAAGGTGTTCACATTCAATTTTTCAAATTGGCATTTGCGCTCCCTTTCTCCCTCCATCTCCATCCAACCACCGCTCACCCATTTTCTTCAACCCCTGCAGAATAGCAAAGAGCCAAAAGACAGAGGCAGAAGGGGATCGCGAGCGAGGGAATTGAGGAGTGAAAGAACATTCACCCGCGGGGGAAATGAAGTGAAATCAACAAGCAACTCCCATTCATACAAGCAGCAGCTATAACAAAAGCATTTTAATTCCTCATTAGATAATAAATACAAGAGGGGACACTTATGAATGGCTTCATAATTGCACAACATTTATTTGCTAAACGGCTCAAACACGTCCGGCCGACCGGTCTTAAATTCAAATGCCACACCTAAAAACTCATCACGCACTCTTTTATTACTATTAGCAATTAAAATATTTTTTTTTTTTTTTTTTTCGTAATAAAGTTATATAATTGAGTTTAAAAAAAGTGTTGGAACATATTTTTTTAGGATAAAATGTAATCTGGCAATTAATATTCCGCGCGGTTTCCTATATAAACGTATCCTTTTGAAATACTAAGTGAGTTGAGTTATAAAACAGGAATTAGGGAATAAATAACAGTTTTTATTTTGTTATAGGAGGGGAATGGAAGGTTTGCTCGGTTGTAAAGGCCTTGGTAGAAGTTCCAGTTGTCATGTGTAATATAATGGAAGCTCTATGAAAATCGCATCTGCAACAGAATCAAAATAACAGCCGTGAGAACACGTGTTGGACGAGATTTCCACATTTGAATTGCTGACAAGGGACCGCATGGACTAGAAATCACTGATTTCTACGAGGAATTTTTTTTCTCTCGGTCTCTCTACTGTGTACTTAATTATATACAAAGTGAGGCCTTGTGTCATTAGTATGGTAAAATGAGTTGAACACACTTTTATATCATTTTCTATGGGAAAACTTCATTTTGTTAACTTTTTGGTGTTTTTTAGCTAATTTTTTATGGTTGTGTTTTGCGAAATGTTGTGTTAAACACACTTTTACATCATTTTCTATGGGAAAACTTCATTTTGCTTGATGTTTTTAACTTTTTGGTGTTTTTTAGCAATTTTTTATGGTTGTGTCTTGTGAAATGTTGTGTTGAACACACTTTTACATCATTTTCTATGGGAAAACTTCATTTTGCTTGATGTTTTTAACTTTTTGGTGTTTTTTAGCAATTTTTTATGGTTGTGTCTTGTGAAATGTTGTGTTAAACACACTTTTACATCATTTTCTATGGGAAAACTTCATTTTGCTTGCTTTTTGGTGTTTTTTTAGCAATTTTTTATGGTTGTGTTTTGTGAAATGTTGTGTTAAACACACTTTTACATATTTTCTATGAGAAACCTTTTTATTTGTTGATGTTTTTAACTTTTTTTTAGCAATTATTTATGGTTTATTTAATGAAGAACCGTTTGATGTTAGCTGATAAATAATTTCAAGGTTGTGTTATGTTTAAATCACGCTCCCATAAGCATTCCATGCATGATTAAAGGTTACTAAACAAATCACTATTGAATTAATTAATTTTTTTTAAATATTTAACCAATTAATTCCAGACATCGAGAATATTAGTTTCAAACCAAACAAAAACAGGTCATGGAAGGCAATTCGGTAAAATATTATTCATCAAAGGGCTGCATTGTCATGTCACAGGTAAAAATTATCCCAAGGTTTAGTGACGTAATTCCCAGTTGGAAACTTATATTTTCCTCTAAGTTTAACACGGTATAATTCCGCTATTAACTTGTAAAACAATTCAAAAAAAAAAGTCATAAACACACGTGATATGTCAGCAACTTTACTCATTGCTGTTCAACAACACCCAAAAAGAAAAAAAAAAAAAAAAAAAAAAACTTTACTTTCCCTTTTCCCAAAAAGCTTAAAAGAGATTAATTAAATCAATTTCATTCCCCCATCACTTTATTATTCCTTACTTTTAATTACAACCCATTTATTTGATCACTCGGAGTCACTCGGAGTCTTAACATATCCAAAACTTGACATTAAGATTTGGAATTAACGCTTCAAATCCCCCTTAACTCTTAAAAAAAAAAAGGTGAAACAGAAATGTGCAAAGTCGAATAATAGGAATACAATGCAAGTGTTGAAATGCAGAGAACTTGACTGTTACATTGCCCCTTAAGATATAAAACAGAAGGCCTGTCCCAAAAGTGCTGGTCTGTAATTAGAATCCCGCGTGTGGGCAAATAATAAAGAGGGTTTTGTGACCAAAGGGGATAGTCAAGTCAATGTGGCTCACTCAGAGGATAAATTAAATATTTTGAAGGTAAATAAACACAAATATCCTGTCTGAAATGCAATAAAAAAAAGGTTAGACTGCAATTACTCGGTCTGTATTTGTTTATAGCAAAGTCAATGGAACTTTAAATGGTCATTTTAAATAACTTTTACAATAAAAAGAAATTCGGTGTGCTTGGGTTGAGTCCAAGTTTGTTTTTATTTATATATTTATTTTTTTTTTTTTTAAAGCATAAAATTTCACTTTTGTGTCGTAAAAATTAAGTTTGAATTTCGAGCTGTAAAAGTCAAATTATATGATGTCATTAATTTTGATCCTGTCCAGGAACACCAAATCTCTAATCTTACAAGAATGGGTAAATATTTACACAAATTAAACAATAGATTGCGTTAATTACATCATGGCGCTTCTTTTTTTCTTTTTTTTTGGTTTTTATAAATTATTATTATTATTTATTTTTTTTTTTTTTTTAAGTAAAAAAAAAATTTTAAATAAATATAATTTCTTACCTGTAAATTATCATCGCATTGCACTTGAGCCAACCCGGGGTTACTGTAGATTTTTAACTCTTGCAGCGCTCCCTTTAGAGCAAAAAAGAAGAGAAATGAATAAAAATATCGAATCATGCCCATCGGTTAAACATCAAAATCTGGATACAGTGATCAAACTGGTACTGAATTTGATGCTCAGCATGTTCCCAAAAAGAAAAAGAAATCTTTCTTCAAACTTTACGAACACGTGTTGGTTGCACCATCACTCTTCGAAATAAAAAAAAAATTAAAAAAAAATAAAAATTAAAAATAAAAAAAAAATCCAATTTTCTCCCCAACTTCAAGTTTCCGTTGGTCGCAGCAAGTTGCACAAACTTTTTCCTTAATTTGTCACTCACTTTTCTCCTCTCTCATTTGATTGCTATGATGGAAATGAAGTTGAAGTCTCTTTCTCCACTTCAAGTATCTCGGTCGAGTTCATTCTCAGTTATGGGTGAACTAAGACGGACCTCACGGACCCGACTTTGTAATAAATCACTCACCAAAGCATTCTTTATACTATTATTTTAAACCTAGTAGGAGATGGGAGGAGTCCGCCATTTTTTTTTTAATCCTCAAAGGGCCCTACGGACCTGTTAAAAGCTTTTGCACTTAAATTGGTTAATTTTAGCCATGGGTTAAGTAAATTCCATGCTTTTTACTTATAGTAATTTTTTTTTTTTTTTATTTAAAAAATTTTGAATTTTTTTCTAATGTAATTTTAATTCACTTTCAATTTTTCATTCAAGATCCGTTGATCAGATTCAGCCTGGACGAAGTTTTTATGAAAGAATGGGAGGAGCTAATTTAAAAAAAAAAAAAAAAAAAAAAAAGACGGCGAAATTCCCGCCTTGAGGCCACTGTCTGACCCTGCCATGGCAGATAAACATCTTTGGCTGTGTCCTGTACTATAACCTCTGAGTCATTCTTCCAATGTTTAACTTTCGGTACAATATTTGCATAATGCAAATATAAAATCAACGTTGGGATTTTCATATCACAACACAATTTCCAAGAATAAATTAGCTCTGAATCATTTTTTTTTTTCTTCTTACACATTACTAACTTATTTTTCAAATTTCTTAGAAGATTAACATAATTTATGTTAATCTTCTAAGAAATTTGAAAAATAACATTAGTCGACAATCTTCACATGTTGGAACATATGCCGCTCTTATTTGATAAACTTTTATAGCCGCGATTGGTAAATTTAGCATCAAATCTCAGTAAAAAAAAGTTTGATTACGAAGCTAATTTAAGATTGTGCATTCAAAATCTCAGTTTTTACCAAAAAAAAAAATTCAAAATATTTTTAAACAAAACATGGAACACGTTTTTTTTTCTCATACATTTACAAACATAACAACAAAACGTATGATAAATGGAGATCAGTTTCCTGCATGTTTTGCATTTTCACGCCGGGTCGATCAGGGTTCAACATCTGTATTGAGCTACAGCGCTGCGAGTGACTAAAAGCGTCGACCAGCACCATCCGTGCATAACGCGTGCAGGTTTTTAAAATTGAATTTCTCCAGTGAAAACATCGTCTTCCATATTTGTTTTTCTATTTATTTCATTTTTATACCTCAAAATGATTTCCTATTTTCTTTCCAGCTTGCGCCAAGTACAAAACCGAAGCAGGATGAAAGACGAGTCGATGTCGACGCGACACTCGAACACTTCCGTACTCGTTACAATCGTAGTACAACGTGACTTGGTTGCCAAAAACCTTAAAAGCGAGTCTCGTCCATTCATTCGGCCTATTTGGCACAGCGAACGACGCTAGACTTTCCGACGCCATGTGTCTTCTCGAATCGGTATAATATAACGTGAGATTCCGTAATCCATTTCCGTTTCCGACTAGCTCGACGCCGAACTGCACCACAATTTCTTGGGGATCAACGACGGCGAACAGATATCCTCCGTTTTCGTTATCCGCTCGGAATGTGATCAAAAGGGCAAAATCCATAAACATTTTGTCCGATATATACAACCGAGATGACGCTTTGACGATCGAGTTACTCTTGAAATTGAACGCGGGAAACTCATCGTAACCGGTTTCGAAGTCTACCCCGGGAGACGTAAATGGGACAGTGATTACTTGCAGAAGATCCACTCCTTCAATTTGAACCTAAAAAAAAAAAAATAAACAAAAAATATAAAAAAAAAATAAATAAATTTGATTTAGACATCGAGATACTCAAATTACTTAATCTTAACCTGTAAAAATTGAGTTTTTTTTTTCGTATTCTCAAATTGCGCCACCTGGTGCAGCGTTAAATCAAGTCGCCACGATTGACCTTACAGGTTAAAAAATTTCATCTCCCCCATCGTGCAACCCATAATTTAAAAATACTCTAATCACAGAGCATTGAGCTGTAATCGAACGAAGGTCAGTGCAAAATACACTCATTCTATAGAAACACGTGACATTTTACCTCGCCACGTAAAAACTAGGTTTATCTTAATCAAAAGCGCCATTTGTTTTTCTTTATTTCACCTATTAAGAGAGAGGGTGAGTTTTAATAACGTTTTATACAAACGATAGAATCAGTTCATTTCATTGCAGTCGGCTTCGCGGCGGTCTTCGAATGAGGTGCAGAGAAGCCGCGCTAGATTTTCAAGGATAAAAGCGAGGGGACCCCCAAGTGCGCGCGGTGATCATCGGGATTCGTTATGGAGATCAGTTTGTGATTCAGGCGCATGTAAAAATATGCGGAAATTTCAATTTTCCTCCCTTTGTATATCGTGACCCGAGATGAAGCGGAACGAATGCGCAAACTTCCTCAATCTGTGAGGATTCAATGCCTATTTAAGTGATGATGGTATTGTCTTTATTCGTGCTGTGTGGTTTTCGAGGTTTGTGTTGAAAATTCTACTTAAATCACGTTGGGAATTATTATTATAGAAAAGATCAAAGCTGATTTTTATGTATTTATTTATATGAAACAAGTTTTTTTAGGGGTAAGGGGGATATATGAGAGTTTTTTGTACATTATTCACGCAGTCATGAATTGTGGAGAAGGAGGAGGGTAGAGATACTTCATTCTCCCCAGACAACAAACAGAAAATGCTTCTTTTTTTTTTTTGCTCTCTTTCCAGATTCACTTATCCAGCCTAAAGTGTACTCTCGTATTGATCCGTGAGCGATATTTCACAAACTGATTCAAATTGCCCGGAATTCGATTTCGTACGGAGGTCACGTTGGCACAACATGTCGAAAGAAACCAGATTGAAATGCTATCAGATAACAAGAATGAAAAGAAAGGCAATACGACGCCCAAAGAACCCAAGGAACTTCAATCCATCATGGAAGACGACGGACATTATAAAAAAAAAAGTTTTTTTTTTTAAAAAAAAAAAAAAAAAAAAAAAAAACTTTCATTACAGACTCGCTTTTTTTTATTTTTTATTTTTTTT
This sequence comes from Strigamia maritima, assembly GCA_000239455.1. NCBI lineage: Eukaryota > Metazoa > Arthropoda > Chilopoda > Geophilomorpha > Linotaeniidae > Strigamia > Strigamia maritima. The sequence continues at coordinate 138,420 of JH431646.1, read as the reverse complement.
ATTAAATATTAAATAAATAATAAAAATCAAAATTCAAAAAATCAAAATAAAATATTCCTAGTTTTCCAACTGCCACCGGTTTCAATTAGCCCTCGTTACACTTTGGTGATTAACATCAATTATGGATGAGTCAACGGACTTTAATCAATCATTTCTGCTTCATTTCACATAGAGCAAATTTATAAATTCAATCTTAGTTTTCTAGAATTTTTTTAAATTTTTTTTCTATATATATATATATATATATATATAAATGTTTACGTCCGAAATTCCTATTTTTTTTTTTTCTTTAATCCCAAAAAAGAGTTTATCTTGTTCGCCTCTTAAAAATAAGGAATCGCACAGCGTGACAAATAGCTGTGGGAATGTGATAGAATTGTCTTTCAATCTGTTAGATCCATAAATTAAGAGACTATTTTTATTGCTTTCTTTACTCTTATATCAATTTCCTTTCTTTATTTTATAATAATAAAAATAAAATAAGAAATTAAAAATGTAATTTTTGCACATTAGATTATATATGGGCTAAAACTTCAAAGCACATTTGATAAATTTTTTAACATTTTTCAAATAGATTTTATAAAAGCATTAAAATTTCAACTTGAACAAACATGAGATGAAATAGAAGCTCTAAAGCATTGATTTTCAATTTTTTTTTCCCTTTCAATTTTTCTCCAAATATTTTATTAAATTAAAGCAATTAAGGCAATTTTATAAAAAAAAATATAAACAAAAAAAAACAAACATTTTTGATTTAAACCTCTTTGGCAATCATAATTCACCCGGTTATAATAAACAGAACAGAATATTAATGAAGTCTGAACACACGTGTCCAGATTAATTGCCTTTCTAACCGCATTTTCGACCAGATGCTGAAGAACCAACTTTGTAATTTTCAAAATTGAAACATATTACCAAAATCCAGGCGCGCTCTAGTATCAACAATTCAAAAAAAAAAAAAATATATATATATATATATATAAAAATCTAAAAAAAAAAAAAAACTCAAAACATGCAAGAAAACATTTTTATGATCCGATATATATCAATTTTTAATAATATGTTTTCGTTCTTCGCTTATATCTTTAGGCTACCATCAAAAAGCGATTGGGATTGTGCGACATAAAGGAAAGAAAAATAGACGTAAACTAACATCAATGAGAATTCCCGCAGGTCTTCCATTAAATGATATATTTACATTACATTTTACTTTTTTCAACCGTAAATACGTATACTTTTAACAGATTCGAGTAAAAATCGATTTTCCTGTCCGACCACTCCGCATTCATAAGCCTAAATAGTCGAAAATACGGTAACTCGTTTTTAGTACGGTTGTTGATGAAGAATACGTACACCTACTCTACAAGTGTACGCCTGGTAACTCTATTACTAAACAGATCAAAGCGCTGAAACGTAAACATTTGTCTTCAATGAAACATTTGTTTGTTCAGCCATTGAAGAAAGTTTAGTTTATTTTCCGTCGATAAACAACTCGGAAATTAACCAGTAGCTGCTTTAATGTCCCGGGGATGGCCGGCAAAAAAACAGCTCATTAAATCTTTGAGTTTAAAAATTTATCATCCGCGTTACTCATCGAGCGAATAATAAAAGAGAAATAAAAATTTTAGTTTTCCCAATTCGAAATGAAAAAATCTCCATATTTACAAGCGAACTTGATTGAGTTGTTAGTCAACATGTGGCGCCACTTGCCGGTAAAACAATAAAAAAAAAAAATAATAAAAAAATAAAAATGGCGAAGATCAGGTTAGAGATAATAAAGGAAATTGCTTCAGTTACTACAGCACAACAGTAAGATAAAGCTTTTTCATAAAGTTTGCCAAGAAATATGAGCACCCAAGTTTTTCATAAGCGAATATGAAATAAAATTTTTCAACAGTTGAAATGAAACGTCGTCCCTTAGGGAGAAATGCAGTGAGAAATATGGAGACTTTAGGTGAAGAAAAACTTTTTTTTTTTTTTTTTTTTATTATTTATTTATTTTATTATACGCTGTTAATTAGAGTTACGAAATGTTAAAATATTAATTTTTCTATTTTGTAATTATTCAAAAATGTTGTAATAAATGTATAAATTGTTGAAAGTTTTAAAGATTGTTTTCCCGTATGAAATTTGATCATGTTATGGACCAATTTAGGTCATTAACATGCGTTGATTAATGACATTACATGAATCAGAGTCTTGTTTCTATCTAAAATTTTACAAACTTTCCACTTAAATGCTATTTAAATATTCTTGTTCTTGTGTGTACATCATTTTCATGTTTGCCGATGTGGGAATAAATATCGACTGATTTTTCATTTTTCGTTGAATAAAAATTCAGTATTGCCACTTTTCTCCGTAAAGATTTTCTACGATTATCGATTTAATAAAATAAAATAATAAAAAAAAGTTGTCGGATATTGAAAAAACATTACACGCCAAACATTCTGGTGCCATCCAGGAACAACACGTGCGCCTTCGAAATGAAAAAAAAATGGAAGAGGAATCATCAGAAACTTTTACCAAATGTAAAAAATTAATAAAAAAAATTAATTTTTTTCACTTTTTCCATCTTCCTCCGATGAATTATCCAATTAAATGCCGAATTATGTTATGTTTACTCAATTTCGTCGTAATTTCTCATCATTTTACTCATTTTACTCGAGAATGCCATCCTCCTCCACCCACATCCGCCCCTGGAAATGAAACTGAACAGCCATTCTTGTTTTTTTTTTTTTTTTTTTCTTTTCTGTCGAGTTTTTCCTCTGCACGGGGAAGGGGAAATGGAAGTAGGGTCGTGAATAGGGGGTTGGATTCATTATGCCCCTTACACACATGTTACCCAACAGCTTACAGCTAAAATAACTCACATGTGAAATTTGTTTACAAATTATTTAGAAACGTTAAAATTTATAGCATCGTTTTACATTTTGTAAAACATAAAATATATTCGATTTTAACGTTTCTCGATTTAAAGCGAGAGTTGAAATATGCAAAATTTTATATTTTTTCGAGTTTACCTGACGGTATTTGCTGTTGGAGATGCGGAGCGATGGCTGGACAAGGAGCGAGGAAGAGCGTCAACCACCAAAAGATTATTTGCGCATTGGTCGCCTTTCTGTAAAAATTAAAAATTTAAATTTAATGAAAAGAATTAAAATTAAAATTTCACAATCTCTTTGATATAATTAGTTCCAAGATGATTTTGTTTTCCGCTCATAAATTTTACATTTTAATTCTTTGATGTGAATTAATTGAGGTGACTAATACCCCCGACTGTCCTTAATTCAATTCAAACCCTTTTTTTGATTAATTAAATAAGTATTAACCTACTTTAAACATGTAGGATAAATAAAATTAACATTTTACAGCAATTTTCATGCAAATTTTCATTGAAATCTTTGCCGTTTGTTGTTATTCGCGGTAAAATTTATGTGCGAAGTGTAAAAACTCGATGGAAAAATATATAAAAATATACAAAAACATATACGAGCAATAAAATTAACTTGTATTATCATTTTATAACAATTTTCATGCAAATTTCCATTGAGAATTTTGCACGAGTAACAACTACTCGTGATGGAATTTGTGTAAAAACTGAAAAGAGTTAAAAATCTACTTACCGGCAAACCATGCTGCTTTTTTCCACGCGATTCGATTCGTAAGCCTTGAATATAATTAATAAAATGATAATAAGTCGTAAATAAGTAAGCGATACAAGTCAAGTGCGCGTACCTGAACTCGGAAGACGACGGAGAAAGAAGCAGCATAAGCGCCCAGCGGCCGAGTCCAATGTGCGGGGGTGGAAATGTAACGAGGGACCGCAGAAAAGTTAGACGTCTTTTGGGACTTCGCAAGTATCAAATGTTCCGTTAGCCAGCTAAGATTTCCCGCTGACACGATTGAGAGCGTGTTGACGAAGCAATATAAATTGATTTCTCATGCCGATGCAGCAATGGTCCTCGATGTTAACGATATTTTTAACATGTGCCGGGTTGATAGTTGGGGAGGTGGACGCAAGATGGAGTTTGTTATCTGATAATCGGCTTTTAATTTGACAAATTAATCTTGTATGAATTTTTAATTTAAAAATAAAAGAAATTTCATTTAGAAAATTTTATGTTAAACTAGTAATACCGGAAATAGTTGTATCCTTCACGAGCCAGCCTTCACTTGTATCTCGAACGATCTCGTTGAAAAAATAATATTTTTTAAAATAAAATTAATTTTTTTTTAAAGTTAATCGAGTTTTGTGCCGAAATAAATAAAATAAAGATATAATACAACTTTGAAGTTTCCGCTCTCGAGTTATTTCTAAACTTCAGTTCGGGATTCGCGACACCTAGTGACTATTTCAAAAAGTAGAAAATAAAAACAATCAATTTCAGTTATTTACTTACATTTTTATGTGACAAATAAAACGTTCAAAATTATTTTGCACAAAATAAAAACAAAACAAGAACTTTAAACAAATTAATTTAATTTAATAAAGACTTTATATGCCTTATTACAACCATTCGTTGCCAACTGGCCCGTTAGCTCAGTTGGTTAGAGCGCCGTGCTAATAACGCGGAGGTCGTGGGTTCGATCCCCCCACGGGCCACTGAATTTTTGTTTCTTTCTTTGTTATTGATTAACACGCAACATTTTAAACATGAAATGACATAGTTTATTGCTAACAAATAAGTATTGCATTCCAATCGTAAGATAATAAACAAATATGAATTTTTAATTTTTACAACAACTATTTCCCATCGCACAAAATTTTAATTTTATTTTTTTTTTTACAATAAAGTTAAGTATAACCACAGAGTTCAATTCATTAAATTTCTAAAACTATTTACAAATTATACCTAAATACTTTTTTTACATTATGATTAAAACTTATTACATTTTATACACATTTTTATTTCATGTATTTATACTTATTATACATTCAAAATTCAAAGGGAGAAGAAAAAAGAAAAAAAAAATACATAATAATTAAATCTGCAATTAAATTTCATTTTTAATCAAAACAACGTGCAAAAAAACATATAAAAAAAAAATCAATCTAAATTTTAAGTACTCAATTCGAATCAAACCGTAATTTAAGTAATCGATCGAAGACAATTTTTCTACAAAATCAAATAAAATAAAATCACGCTACGTTGCGACAAAAACCTGAGTTAATCCAACATAGCAACATTAATTAGCAATTTAAAAGATAAAAAAAAAAATAAATATCGGCTCCAGCCAATATGGCACAAATTCCATTTAAATGGCTTTAAATCGCACGAATTACAACAAATCGATAATACGTGATAAAGATTAGATGATTTAAACAAACGTGTGTACGGATTCCCTTTGTATTTTGCTCTCCAAACCCCTCGAATGAACGTACTCCTCGTCCGAGTCGCTGATATTCGATAACGAATTACTGACATCAAGACTGTACGACTGCTCCGTTTCCTCCGACGAGTCGGACATGTCTTGTTTACTACCGATCAGGGGATTCATTTCAATTCTCGTCTCGCGTAACTTACTCCCCGCGTTTCTATTCTCCACCATCAACGAATACTTGGCCACTTCGCTCGCACTCACCGCTCTTCCGTATTTCATCAGTCGTTGCCCGTCACTCGGCGAGGAGCCATCTAGCATCGAATTTCGATCATCGCCGCCGCCCAGTCTGCCATCGAAGATCTCCGAACCCGTTAACCAGCTATCGGATAACAGCGGCGATTTTTTATCACTCATATCCGAACTCGAAGCACTTCCAGCGTCCAATGACTCGTCGTCATTTTTACCCGCTCGAAGTCCCGATTTTCCGTTGCTAATCCGCACGCTGTCGACCGATCGGCTGATTTCCGCTATTCGTCCATCGACTATTCTTAAAACCGCATTCGACGACCCTTCGTCTCCGCTTTTCCCGCTGTTCGGATCGCTGTTCGTGCCCAATCCAGGCAAAATCCCATCGTCCGAGCTTTTGCTGTGGTAGGTAAATTCTCCGCTGCGGTTCGCTTCGATCTGGACCGGTTCGCCCGAACGGAACGTGTCGTCGATGTTCTCAACTCCGGTTTTTCTCCCGATCCCGATCGCTTTACCGTTGCGTTTACCACCTGCCAATCGTAATAAGCTTTCGTTGACTCTCGGATCCGACAGCCGTTTACTATCGTCGGACCCGCCTCCCTTGATGTCCCCTCTCCAATGCAGGCTTTTGCCCCCTCCGTCCGGTGGTGTGGTGTCGCTCGATCTTCTGGCGGTTAATCGTTTGGCTCCTCCCTCTAATTCGTCCAGTTTGCTGTCGCTGTTCCGACCGCTCACCGTGGGTGATTTAAGGTCTTCTCCGTTGAAGATTTTACCATTTCCAGAGGTGTTCGATAATTTGTGGGATAAAAGTGAATCGTCCGATTTTCGTTTCTCCTTGCTTTTACTCGGTGCGGGTGAAACGTCATTTTCTCTTCGAATACCCTTGGCTTTGGCTATAAGGTTTCCAACGGAGATTTTATCCTTGACTTTTTGTTTTTTCTCTTTTTCGTTGTTCGTAACTTCTTCCTGTTCTTCGGAAATCGTTTGTAATTGTTTTTCGTTCGCTTCTTGTATCGGTATGTCATCTAAAAGATCATAATAAAAATTATTAAATATTTATTATTTTTATATTTCAAGTTTAATAAATTATTAATTAATTAATAACCCGGTAGTTTCTTAGTTCTGAAAGAGGCATTGGTGATAATGGCCTTTGTCAAATTGGGAGTAGGGGTACTAGGTGAAAGAGCCACGTTAATTCCCATCGGTTCCTCGAAAGCGTGTCCCGAAGGCGATAGTTTTAAAGAACTACGAATCGCGTTTGTGACCTAAAAGATAAAAATAATCAAAATTCGATCAAAAAAATAAAATTTTAATTATTTTTTTTTAAAATTTTATTACCAATAAAACTTCGACAAACATTTCATAGGTGGCCCTGATATGAATATCTTCAAGCGCTTGCACCGCTGCGTGGTAATGACCGTTGTACCTAGCAATATATAAAGTAATTCATTAGTTTTGTTGTCACAAGTTGAAAAAAAAAGCAACGAATAGTGGTGCACAAGTGATAAAAATCATTGAAGCAAATAAATCGGTGCTCTCGACCGACAACTAATGGCGCTCTCTCGTCACGTGCGATGCTTTTATCTCAATTGCATTTCCTCAAGAGCCAAATGACAAAATTATACAATTCACTCCACTCCAGCATTAGCCACCAACGAAACAAAACATTGGACAAATAAAAATCATTTAAAATTTCACTTACATCGCGAAATAAACTGCATGCAACAACTCTAAAAGTATCGTTGAACTTAATAATATCCGCTGATTTGCCCTTTGATAATTTAAATTTGAAAGCAATGGTTCGTTCCCGTATGATGAGCGCTGATGATGACCCGGGCGAAAAAAGCCTTGTTTCACTAATCTGCAATTGATTTTTTTATTTTAATTAGAAAATACATTTTTTTTTTTTCAACGACGGCTTACTTGGAACACATTTTGCACATGAATCTTAACGATGGTTTTGGAATGAAACTCAGATGTGCGTTGTAAATGTTCATTAGGATTGTCAGTACCCATAATCTACGGGATATTATCATATCGGTTTACATTCATTTTAAGCGAGTAATTAATCGAATACTCCTCACCTGTTTTGACCGTTTAATGTGTCTACCTGAGGAAACGGACCTAGAGTGACGACGTGTGGTTCAGTTTTATCCATTCCACGAAGAATGTTATCTGTAGTTGTAATAGTTGATAATGACTGGGAATGAAATTGTTTATTAGATTTTGTAAAATTAGAATTATTATGTAAAAAAAAAAAAAAAAAAAAACCTACATGATAAATGGAAGGTTGTGCGAGGGAAGGAAGATGAAATGAATGTATTAGTGGTTTCCCATGCGCATTAACAACATCCTGTGTAAAGATTCGGCAAAATATTAAAAATTATTCAAATTTTTCATTCAATTTTACAATTACCAAATTGTAAATACTAAGAATTAGTACTTCTACAGCTCGATGCGCCTGTTAAAAATAAAACAAATGTTAAATTTTTATTTTATGCAATAAAAATAAATTTTTACCTTCACATCCAAATGGCTTAAAGATGCTAAATAAACTCCAATAAGAGTCGGAACAAACTGCACTACGAAATGTTGTAATTCCACTTCTTGCGAACGATAAAAACTAAATAATTGATTACACACTGGTTCCACTAACTGAAAATCAAGAATTCAAAAATCAGCTCCTTAATGGTATTTATAAAAAAAAAAAAACTCACCTGATGTTGTTTGATTTTATTCTCCAATACATTAAAAATTGAATGAATCAGGTCATGACTCTCGATTAATGTGCTGGTGAAACTGTGAACTTCTACCGGGCTCAAATTCTAAATAAAAATAAAAAAAACTCAATTTTCGAGTAATAAAAACAAATAAAATGTCACCTTGCAGTCGGCCAACCATTCTTGTATGCTATTTTCGGCCATCACACTGCAACATTTTTTAATTTACGGAGCATTCAGCCGAAACCTGCAAGCAAATAAAATAATTGTATAACGAGCACAATAAATTGCTTAAATACACCCAGACGGAAAATCAATTGAGCGATAAAAAAAAAATCAGATAAGAACAATTGGTATTACATAAAAATTCTTCTCATTTCTACAATCTCGGTTAAGTAATCTATTACACAAGTTCATCTTTAAATTCTGCTATTAATTCAACAATTTCCACTCAATTTCTATGCGGAAATCTCGATAATATCTCTTGAAATGTTGATTGATCGACCCGATAATGTGTTCGTGGTGTTAGCATGTTAGCATTACTTCTTTTCCTTATTTACGAATATCGTGTGCAGACTGTGCCAAGGATTTTATGAGGAAATAATTATGCTACTCCTTTGGTAGTGAGATACAAAGCGAGATCTGGATGCAAATTAATTGGAATTAAATTTTTTATGCGTTTTTTTTTTTACAACGATGGGCGTATTCTAGAATGGGTGTTGCATCGGTTTGTGCGAAGAGATAAAGTTGATATCATATATCGACGAGCGCAGTGTCAGAGCACGTTTTTAATTTCCTCACAAAATTATAAAGGAAATGTGAATCACGTGATAAGAAACGCATTAAAGTTTCAACTTACTGTGTGAAATTTATGGTTATTTAATTCATATTGTCGATGGAAACTATCGGGAGAGCGAAAACACTAGCTACGTTATCATAAAGTCCCCATCTTGGAATTCAATCCAATGGCTTAATCACTTTGGGTAGTCTGAAAAAGTGAACTGCAATGGCGCTTGTTATTGATAAAACCCGACATTAATGCAGATTTTGACCGAAAATAAAAACTGCAATAGTTTTATTAACATACTTGGTCATAAAATATCTTTTTCACAACTGTACAGATTTATATACGGTACTGATGATTGAGATTCATAACAATCCATCGTTAACTAAACAGAAACATGAAATTAATAGCTTAAAAAAAAAATTCTTATAAAGATTACTAGAAAAAAAACCACAAAAAAATGCGGAAATAACACGAAATAATGAGTATTTTTATTGTTTCTTTTCTTGACTCTTTTGCATCATCATCATCTGCCAATAGCAAAAACTCCAGTACTGATTCCACCAAGCACTCGCCATCGAACAGTTACAACAAGTGTTAAAAGGGGAACCACCTGGATACATATTTTGAAATTGGGGTTGAGGCCACATGGACGGCATTTGAGGTACCATAGGCATTTGTGAAGGAAACGAAGGCGCATTGAACGGAAATGGCGGCGCCATGCAGGAAAATTTTGGATCCAAACTTGGATTTTTAGTGGAATCAGTCGCTGGTCCCGGTTTATGCATCTGACTGGCCCAGTCAGAAAATAATTTCCAATATTCTGACCACTGAGTAAAGTCTGGTGAATTTTCAGCAGCGGATTCGGCTTCTTCGTTGTCCTTTTCGATTTCACTCTGTTCCGATTCTTCGCTTTCACTCGACTCGCTACTCTCTTCTTCGGTAGTCTCAGTAGTTTCAGTGTCGGCTGCACTTTCTTCCTGCAAAATATTCTCCCTGCTCGACCCACGCTCGGCTCCCGCATCGGCGCTGTGTTCTTCTTTATTGTCCGTTTCGCTTGCCGTTGACTCGCCTTCCGATTCGTCATTTTCCGTATCTGGTGCATCGACCGATGACGAAGAAAAAACCCATTCGTGTTCACTCGTCATTTTACTCAATAAAGTCACTCGATCCACAACATCAGATTGAATCGAATCTTCCTGTTCTAACATTTCAATTCCGTCATCTTCGAAAATGGGAGTTTGATCAATCGAATCGGTCACTACATTTGTTTTCACATCAATATTTTCAGACTCGTCAACCGCTTCCGCTTCGTCGGTTTTTTTCGAAGAAGAAACAACTTGCTCCTCGCCTTCGGATTGACCGGAGTCGATCGACTGTGAAAATATTTCAATTTATCAAAATTATATTCGAATTTATATAATTATATTTACCCTAATTTCATCCACAAAACGATCCCAGTGTTCTTGATATTGTTTCCAATCGACCGAATTATCTCGCGCCGGTTCGAACTCCAAATTGCAAATTTTTTTCATGCATTCTTCCGAGTACTTCGATATCGGAATTTTATCATCACCGGAATCAGTTTGGTCCGCCAAATTCTTACATTCCTTCGCGGATTGAGCGTTTTCGGGATCGGTCGTTTCTTCGACACTGTCGCCATGATTAAACTTAGTTTCTGTAAAATTCTTCAAATCGGCCTCCAAGTCCTTATAACTTTGAGTGACTAATGGCGTTTCGCAGGTAACGACTTTGGTATTATTTAACCTAACTTGCAACGTAGATCTATTATAGCCGGCATTAAAATCCTCATTAATTTTTTTTTATCTTCCTCGCCCCGAACTTCACATTCACTTTGAAGAGGCGCAACTCGCAAAACTGTGAGCGAGTCTACACCGGCCGACTTGTTCGTCGATGATGCGACTGGAACTTCAATTTCGCTTTCTTTCGGTGTGAAAAATTCAGGTTTAAAAGGTAAAATCGACTCAGCTTCCGTCGCGGAAGGAATAGCATCGATGGTGGTTGATTTAGTCAATACTTTTCTCTCGACGACATCGTGGGAATCCCACGTCTCGCTCTTAACCAGTCTTCTATTCAATTTTGTAAACTCGTCAGATTCCCCCGAAGAGCTTTTTACGGCCGATAAATCGCGTAAATCTTTCAAAATGGAGCGTTTGGACGCCGCATCGGGTGGCAGCACTGCTGCTGCCGCGTCCGATTTCGCGAGATCGCCGGCGTGAATTAATTTAACGATGTAGCGTTCAAACTCGTGTATTCGATTTTTAACCGATTTAGGAACATATTCTTCTTCTTCGCCGACGTTTCCTCCTTCTTCTTTTTGATCTACTGAAAAATCGTCAGTCGAGTCGCAACGGCTAATCACGGATGGCAAAGACGCTCGATTCTCGTCTTCTTCTTTCGGTTCGGGTTGAATAACTTGTTCGTCGGCGAAAGACTGGCATCGGCTTATGACGGTGTGGATCGATTGATCGGTGGAGGTACTGTCCGTAGAATCGCGCGTGGAAGATGTTTTCGATGTTACGGAATCTCGTTTTTTGTCGCGCTTAAAATCGGCGATTATCGACTTTGCCGCTTCGTCCGTCGTTCCTTCCGGCGGTGACGGTTTTGGTGCGTTCTCGAACGGATTAGTAGATTCTTCTACGGCGATAGGAGCTTTCTCAATCGACTCTCGGGAGTAATTCATCGTCGAATGCTTTTCCGACGAACTCAGCTGCCAAATTGTGTTATCTATACGATCTAGTAAATAATATTTTTATATTTAGTGATGTTTTTAACGCGAAATAAACACATTATACCTGGTATAGGTATCAGTTGTAATCCAATGTCGTTTTTGATTTTCATCAGTAGTTCCTCTTCTTTACCCTCGCTAGCAAACGTCACGGAAATTCCAACGGTACCAAATCGTCCAGCTCGTCCGATTCGATGCAGATAAGTCTCTTTATCCCACGGTACATCCAAATTCAAAACTAAATTCACGTGTTCGGCATCGATACCACGAGACGTCTGGGGAAAAAAATACTTTTTTTAATGACTTTTCTTTCTCTCGTTTTGATTATATTTACCAAATCGGTCGAAATTAATATCCGACACTTAAAATTATGTAATGTAGACATGACGTGCATTCTTTGCTGCTGATCTTGGCTTCCCGAAATGTACATGGTCGGCCACCCTTTCGAAGTAAGCAAATCGCACAATAATTGAGCCCTAAAAATGTTTTTAAAAAATTAATAAACAAAATTAAATAAAATTAAAATACTTTACCTAGCTTGATAATTTGAAAAAATAATACATTGGTTGAATGAAATTTTATTCAGTAAACGTAACAATTCCTTAACTTTTTCATCGAAAACCTTTTGCAGAAACGTATGAAATGGCGTTATTTTGAAATACTGTTTCACGCCTAAAAAAAATATAAAATGAATAAATACATAAAACATTTTTGTTTTGTTTATGCAAATACCTAATAAAGCAGGATCGCTGGAATTTAACCTAACAAATGTCGGATTACGCATATAACGCATTAAAAACTGAGCTAATTCCTCAGTGTAAGTAGCGGAAGCAGCCATTATTTGTTTGTTTTCCGGTAAATGAGCATAAATCCAACTACCAAATTAAAAAAAAAAAAACCATTAAAAAATTAAATCGATCACAAATAGTATTAATATACTTTATAGTATCTTGAAACCCTTCCTCTAACAGTTTGTCAGCCTCGTCCAACACAAATAACCGAATATTATCCGTTACCATAGTCCCTTCTTCAATCAACTGCTTGATACGACCTGGTGTTCCAGTGGCAACGTGACAACACTTCAATTTTAATTTATCTTGAGCTAATGGTATTCCTCCAGTAAATGCGTAAGACCTTAATTTCTGAATAGAGCTGCCTATTGACTGCACAACATGAGCATTTTGAAACGCTATTTCTCGCGTCGGTGCTAAAATAAGCGACTAAAAAAAAAAATACAATTTTAACGATATTTAATCATCGAATAAATGATTTATTTTAGTTACCTGCACCCTATTATTTTCAGGTATGACGCTTTCGAGTGCGACAACAGTAAAAACACAGGTTTTTCCGGTACCAGATTTGGCTTGTATGATCAAATCTAAAAATAATTACATATTAATAGCTATCACTCACACGCGAAACATCATAAAATGCAATATGCATTCTAAAAAATTTAACATTCAATTAACGCAACTTTAACAACTCTTAAAATATGTGAGGAATAAACTAAAACTTATATACTCGGTCGCCTTACCCAAACCACACCTTCCAATGGGAATTGCTTTTAATTGTATGGGGCTCGGGCGTACGAAGCCAGCTCTATTTAGTCCTTGAAGTATCGTTTTAGATAAAAACAATCCTTCAAAGTCGACATTTTCCGTTATCTCGACATCTCCAGTTCTGAATCTTGTATCCAAGACGTGGGCCACTGTCTCCGACATCTTTTCTCGGGTTATTTCGGGAATCAGCCTCTGACGCGCTAAGGAAGTTGCAATTAATGTCAGTGTCGAAAAAATGCGTTTAAAAAAATTACCTCTCGTTTAAGATGTTTCAGTTGCGCGCTATAAATAGCGGCATTAATAATAACGCCAGAAAACACTCGTACGACGTAGCAAGCCAAGCAAGCGTGTACCAGTCGTGGGAGCCGCCATCTTGGTATTTCGAAAAGGCGGTAAATTAAACTTACAAACAGAAAATAAAAATTTATTAAAAAAAAAATAATATTAATTAAATAAGATCTTTTTTGTTTTTAAATAATTTATTTATTTATTTATTTCCAACGTTTTTACATTTTTTCCCGAAATAATTTCTATAAACAAAAGTCAGTACGTATTGTATTTGCAGAAAGAAAAATTGCAACACATTTTAATTTACATTAAATACTTCATGGTATATTTTTTTATTTTTTTTACAATTTTATAAATAATAAAAAATTAATTAAAACTGAGCTATTTTAAATTGATGAGATCATTAAAATGAATCCAGAGATGCCTCATATTTCACTCTTCTGGAAACAGTTCACGAAATGAAAGAACACCATCTCCTGAAACAATTCATTTATTTTTTTTACAAAAAAAAAAAATCTAAAAGTGAAAAATGCTTACCATCGGTATCAACAAATTTAGTCAGGATCTGTTGAGCAAATTGTGGGTTCCGCGACATAAGATCCGCTAATTGTTCATTTGACATTATTGCCCTAAATAAAAAAAAAAAAATAAATAAAAAAAATTATCCCTGATCAAAACCTCGATCCAATATCTTACCTGTCCGTACTATCGACCAAATCGTTTAGCATTGTGCGTTTTCCAAACCCTCTAGCCGTCGCTAAAGCGGAATTTTTAAATCCCCTGGTTTGCCGCACTCTATTGGCAGGTTCATCTGTAGACGATGAAGTGGCCGAAACCAAAAGACCGAATAAAAGTATTACCAAGCATACCGGCTTCATATTGAATTTTCGAGATCTGCAATAAAACACGATGTGAATAAATAAATCTTCCTTCGTTCGATTCCCTCGTCTCGTCGTGACTAAAAGACATTTGAGCAGATTCGAGAATTTAATCTTCTTCCATCTTTATGCTCCTACTCCTACTTCCTGTCCAGACAACGCCTTTATCGGGTTACCGACAATAAACACGGACAAAAAACAATTTGAAACGGAATAAAATACATTTCGAATCGTAAGATATTACAATTATTATTCTCCGAAAGTACCACAGAGGTTAATGAAGAAATTGACTACTTTTTCTTATTATTATGTATTACGGCGCAGTGCGCTTCGGTCTTTCATTACGAGCTTTTATCACTGCTGTCCGGCTAAAGACAAATTGAGTGACTCTGTCTACTGAATACCAAGTTCTCGTTAACGCCTATAACGGTTAATTCTCAAATGATTTCCTCCAAATGAAGTTTTTTATAAAGTGTTAAATAGCTTCTAAAGACTAAAGTTACTAATTATCTTGTCTGATAGCGAAGTGCGGCTAATAAATTTACCTTTCTGTGCTTTTCTGCAATCAACTTGTAAACTAATTATCTCGCTTTTTTGAAAATAAAAAAAAATAAAAATATTTCTAACTGTTTCCAATGTACTAATTGCGAGCTCGAGAGACATAAGGAATAATTCAATTTCAGAGAAAAGAGAAAATAGACAAATCATCAATAAAATCTTTTCCGCTGTATACTTTTCATTACATAAAAAGATTTATTAAACAAAATTTATTTATTTATTTATTTTTTATTTTTTAGATTGAGAATATTTTATATTTTTGAATATAAAAAAAAAAATCAATTAAATTTTTCTAGAATATAAAAATTAGATATTTTTTTTTAAAAAAAGTTTTTTTTTGGTTGAATTTATAAGTTGGAAAATTGTGTTTATATTTTTAGTGAAAGAAATGTAGAATAAAAAGAACTTACCCAACAATCTGACAAACGGAACACGGCATGTGCTACTGAGTTGAAGATGCAGCGGTTTGTGTCTCGAGCTCTGCAAGTTCATCATGTTTTCATTCATCATTTGTAGCCAATGAGACTGCGTGTGCCCACGCCATCCTCACTTTCATTGGTTCGTAGGATTAAAATTGAGTGAAATGACTAAAGTACCACTGACGCATTTACCACTAAAAACTCACGCGATACCTTTTGTAACTAAAAAAATAAACAAGTTATCAAATTCTGTAAATCGATCTCGGTAACTGATCAAATTATGTTTAAAAAAAAAAAAAAAAATAGGAGCCCAGAGTATTCATAAAAATAAAAACAAGTCTTCAGATAAGAAAGGTAAATTAACCCTCTCAACATTTTTTGAAAGCTTTTAAAACCCCCGTCTATGTATTAATGGATTCTTTTGTTTGATCTTTTCTTATGCTACCGGTATCTCAAAATAGAATTCTCCATAACTTAAAAAAAAAAAAAAAAAAATAAGAATAAACAATTCTGTACCTAATAAATAAAAATTTATTTCTTTACACGATCGATGTAGAAATAAAATTGAAAATAATTCTCCTTTATAAACTTAATCAGTCGATTATTCTTCATTTTCTAATCAGAATCCGTTGTGGGCGCATAAAGAGCCCAATTCCTCCTCTTAAATTGCTTCTTCACTTGCGTATTTCCCACTCTGTCCACCGCAAATAAACCTCCCATTGACTGTTCGGACTGGTCAACATCATCACTTCCCTCGATACCACTTGGAGGAATTTGCTCCGTCTTAAAACCTCCATCCGATGCGGACTTATTGGGATTCTCCTCCGAAACCTCTTCATTGTCGCTCAAAGAAATCTCATCAGGGTTAAGACTCTGTTGCGACAAAGAAGGCGACTGCAAGAAAGAGAATGAATACTGAGGAGCAGCTGCGCCGCCTTCACTTTTCTTCATTTTTTCTATGAGCGTTTTTTGTAAATCCGTAACGTTCAATTTATCACAGAATTCTGTGGTCTGCGGGTTGCATTGCGCCCGTTGCGGTTCGTCCAGTGACATATTCGCCGCGTTGTAAATGGGAGCGGTGCGACTAAAGTTGAATGGAATGAGAAGATCTTCGTTCAAGTGTCTTATTGTGTCGTTTATGTCTTCGATCGTAGGGGTGAAATCATATCTGGAATAAAAAATTTAGATTTTTTTTAGATATTTTATTATTTTTTTATTTTTTTAGGGAAAACAATTTGGTCCAGTGTAAAAAATGTTAATATTTGTTTTACAATTCAAACAAGTGGTCTGCCAGCATGAAAAATGTGGTTAAATATTGGTTTTTCGAAGAGACTTAAAGAATTTCAATAAAAAAAAAAANATATATATATATATATATATTATTATTTTATTTTTATTTTTATTTTTATTTTATTTTATTTTATTTATTATTATTATATATA